>ML791747.1:17660-67573 GCA_009831015.1 Picea engelmannii | reverse complement strand
ATTTATACTTTCATGTAGCTTCCTCAAGGGGTTACCTTTTAACCATCTTAACCCACTTTCCTTATTTTAGGGTTAACCAACTTCTAACCACTTGTCAAATTAGTAATTTATCCATTAACTTTATTATTTAAATAATTTATTTTTTATCCATTTTGACTTATAGTACACTCATCACTTCACTTTACCTCAAAGGGGTTACCTTCTAACCATCTTAAACCACTTTCTTTATTTTATGGCTAACCCACTTCTAACCACTTGTCAACTTAGTAATTTCTCCATTAAATTTATTATTTAAATAATTTATTTTGTATTCACTTTGAATTATAGTACACTCATCGCTTCACTTTATTATTTACCTTCTAAAAATCTCTTAAACCACTTTAACTACTTTGACCTTTTGGAGATTCTAGATGACTCATGAGGGTTCTCCAACTTCACATGGCCATAACTCTCTAACCGTGAGGAGTTATGTGACATTCCAAATACCACTGGAAATGGAATGACATGTACTATCCATATGGAATAGTATTTAATTAAAATATATAAAAAATCATAGCATTATACATCAAACAAACTTGGGTCCATTATCCAAACTTGGGTTCTCCAACTTCTCATGGCCATAACTCTCTAACCGTGAGGAGTTATGTGGTGTTCCACATACCACCGGAAATGGAATGACATGTATTTTCCATATATAATAGTATTACCTTAAAATATATTAAAACTCATGCCATTATACATGAAACAACCTTGGGTCCATTGCCCAAACCTTTGTGCTACCGGAATTTCCCCAAGGGTTGACATCAATCACTAAGGGTTGATAGCAATCTATAGTATCACTCTCCAATAGTTGAAATCAATGAAAAACAACAATACATACCAAATATCCATCAACCTAAGCCAATTGTCTGATAGATGCACCTTTCCTTCATACACAAAGCGACATGCTTCTTGTTTTCTCCCTCTATAGTGTACTAGGGTGCGACAGGTCCTTGTCGCACTCTAATAGTGTATTGGGTTGCGAAAATTCCAATTTTGAAAAGTTTCAAAAGTCTAGGGTGCGACTGTTGCACCTTTCGATAGGGAGAAGTTGTGACAACTTCAACTTGTTCCACTATTCAACAAAGAAAGGCTATGACAATGTCCGTTATACGGATTTTCTCATTGAAAATCTGATTTTCCTTTTTCTTGGTCTTGGGTGGATTTCTCCAAGCAACATAGCTCTGATACCATGTTAATGTTTCATCGAAACCTACACATGAGATCAATCTAAAGAAAGTACAAACAAATATTATCAAGAAAGGACGAGAGATTCAATATGGAAGAATGAGAAAATATATTCACAGTACTCCAATGAGCTAATCAATTAATGATGATCGATACATAGATGATGATAAATATGATACAATGAATGAGTGGAATACACTCATATATAGGAAATAACATTCATAATAGTATAATTCATGCATGCATAATAGCATAATAGTGATGATGAAAATAGAAAGTCTAAAATAGAACTAGTTAGTTAACTCCCGTTGAACAAATGTGCCGAAAATAGAAATTTCTCCAACACATATGTCCAAAAGAAATCGTCGATGGTCGATGATCGAGGATCAACATATTTAGAAAGGTGTTCAGTTCATCTGAGAGAAGTTTTTGATCTTCGATGAAAGAAAGAGTAGGGTGACATGTCATGCCACACTAGCATCCACGTATCATGCCATATTAAACAAAGTGCCATGTCAGTGTCTACCTGCCATGCCATATCATCATATATGTCTCATGCTACGTCAAAATAGTTTCCACATTGGTCAAGAGAAACAATTAATGGCCAATGATCGAGGTCCGAAGAATTTTGTAAGCAAGCGGTTGTCAAGGAATTTTTTCGATAATTGAATGTCGATGATTGGGGCTCAACAAGATTTGTAGCCAAAATTTGGCTACCAAGAGAAATGATCGATGGTCGATGATCGGGATTTGGGGAAAATGGTGAGAAATTTTGGTTCTCCAAATGAATTAGTTGATCACTAATCACCGATGTTATATCCCTAAAATTCCTTACTCATGCATACATGCCATTGGCCCTCTTACTTGCATAATTTGCCAAATCACTGCTGAGGATCTCTACCTAAAAAACAATTTTTAGAGCATGTACGCGCCCTGCACCACTACATTTCACGTACATACACTTTTTTCATGATATAAATCCTGCGTAGATACACTTGTTGCATAATACATAGCCTGTGTATACCTCCAAAAGTTGCAAAAATTAAAAGGTTGTAAGGAATTCGGTGGAATTCACAGTCTATTGGAGGTTTCCCAACCAATTCACTAGCTATAGCTTGTCCCCCAACCAAATAACCATCCTTTTTTCATATAAAATGAGGTGTTGGGGTCTCATTTCACAACCAAGCATAAGAACAGTGAAACTCTACCTAATTTCACTTCCCTTCCTTTCCCAAGCATTTGCTACCTTTTGTGAGTTATTGTCTCAACACTCCCTCTTCAACCCCTTTTCTTCCATCCAATCCATTCCCTTTCCTTGAGGTGATTAGTATATTGTGAGAAGAGTCTGATTCAAGGTGCACTTGGAGCATTGTGAAGAGGAGCCCATACTAAGTTCGTGGAACGGTGGCTGACAAGGATTGTAAGTTTCAGTCTTTGTTTGATGAATAAAATAAAGTATTTTCCCTATCCCAAATGATGATGTTTTGTCTTTTATTTGATTTATACATAGCATTGGATATCTAACCCTAATTCATGAATAGAAATAACATGCTTTTAGCCTTGTTTTCCTAGTCTTAGATGTAGGTCAACCTTGGGAGGAGACTTGCAATCTTTGGAGCTACAGAGCTTGAGGAAATCGTCACCAGACATGGGATAAATGGTACATATATTGATATTCTCTTCTGCTTCTTTTTGTTCATTTATTTTGGTAAGATATCAAATTCTATGTATAAATCAACAACTGAGATTTCCCCCAATTCTGAGATCAAAGACCCAGATTAAAAGGTTGTTATAACAGTAAAACGATCAATTTTATATGAAATTTTCATATTTTTGAAGGTCTTAAACTTTTGGAGCGATTTTGAGGCCCTTAACGACATTTTTAACCATTAAATTTTTACAGGAACATGTTGTACCAAAGGTACACCATTTCTATGAATATTGAATTAAAAAACTCAAAGAGATATTTCCAACAAAATACTTTGGGCACAAAACAAAGCTCGCATGAGAAAATTACAGTTGAAACAATTAAGGGTATAATGTTGGTACCCGTTTACTTCTAGAGGGAATAAATCCTTGCTCAGAAGTCCATTTGGATCACAAGAGAAGTCTATGGAAATATTATGAGCCATAGAAGATATCCAAGGAGGAATATTTGAAATCTGGGTATGTAAAAATATGCAGGAAGAGAAAGAAGATACCTATATCATATAGGGATAAATTGGGAAAAACAATCTAAACTTCTCTGGACCATAAATTTCATCTCAGAGTTTGGATTTGAGAAAACGAATAGTCAATGGAAAGGAATTTAGGAGGAGAATACATTTATCCACCTAGCATGTTGAATTGGATACTAAAAGTTTCTCAGAAAGTAATAAATAAATTCTACAACAACAAAAAACAGAGAAATGAGTGGAAATTACAGCTTATGAATGTTGTAACTTTTCTCTCATAACTCAGAAGGAAGCATGAATACATCATTTGAGAGATGTTTCAGAGACGAATGTGCTTAAGGGATCATATTTTTACTTTGTGCATTGTTTTCTTGTTGATCCTCAAATGTTTTAAGTCTTTTGCAATCTCTCTTGTTAACTATTAAGTTTTTCACGGGTTCATAATGCATTCTCTAGTATTTTTCAACTTCCACAAACCCAAAATACACCATTGATTTCCACCACCTACATTTTTCACCTATACTTAGAGAAATTTCAAAAATATTTCACTGCAGGTCTAGAGCATCTTCCCTATTGTCTTTTCTTTACATGTGACCCCACCGTCTTGATCCATTTATTATACTTAGCCAAATTATCCATAATTTACCACAGGTATGTGGGATCTTATGACTCTTATGTATACTCCCACTATCTTGCTTGTTAATAAATCTGCAATCCCTCAATATTTAGTCAAATTATTTAATTATTACCATGGGTCCACGAGTCCACGATGATTTCATCAATAGTCCATATAGTATCCCCGACCCCGCGATCTCACTGCACCGCCATTATCTCACCCAAAAATTTCATTGACCTATCACTCCACCATCCCAATTATTCACCGCCTCGTGGAAACCCATGTCTTGTCTTATCACGTACCCCGATGTACATTTAATACACATCTTATGGAAATGACTAAAACTGGTTAAGTGTTAAAAGTTGCTATTAATGGTGATCTTCTTGAGATGATTCCTCGTCAATTTAAATATTAATTTGTATTAATGATCCTTGAGTCAAGATCCTCGAAGAATGTTAAGGTAAAGATGTTTATTTTGATAATAACACTTTGAAAATAATTGTGCATTAATCTGTCAACTTGATTAAGTATGACAACCCGAAGAAAGGAACAGTTCTATGAAGATACCATCAACCTACCTGGACAAGAAGATCAAATATTTCAATGGTTGAGAGCATAGATATATTAATATTCATTACCAATTTCATAGAATAGTTCAAGCCATATTTGGACTTCAGGAATTGCACTAGTAGGATGCATTCTAGAATTATACAATTTCAAGCAGTTGATTTCATGGAGCATTGAAAATTTTGACAAGAATCAAAGAATAATATTTCAATTGCAAGGGGAGTCTCGTATTTCCTTAGCTCCTTCAATCTTCAAGAGGATTCTTAGAATTTTAGAGCCAACGATGACTTTCAAAGGCATTGAAGCCCGGGAATTTTTTAAGACAAAAAATGGAGGATTGAAGCATCTACAAGAATATCTTGAAGACCCAACAATTATTCCAAAGGACCTTTCAAGCATTCAAGTCAGTGCATTAAAAAATTCATATCGATAAAGGGCATGGTTATTCACTAGAGTAGCCAAACAAGAGTCTACAACTACTATTCCCAAGCTCGCTGTGTATATATTGTACTTTTCATTTCATGAAAAAAAAATATTTGATTGGGGAAAGATTATCTCGAGTGAATTATCTTTTCAGTTGGAAAATTTTAGAAAGAACAAAAGATTCTACATGTCTTCATACTTTATTTTTTCTATTACATGTTGTCACATCTTCAAAGGCTTGCCTTTGGCTAAGCAAGTCAATTGTAAACTCGACCATGTTCAGATGTGGTATCCCTCTCTATGGAAACATAAGGCTATATAAATATTTTACGAAGTAAACAATGTATTCATATATTCTTTCAAAAAAATTATTCATTGAAAAAACACATATAGATTTTCTCTAGAAGAAACATCCTTCTTAGATAAGAGAGGACGATTTGAAGAAATGCATAATTTCAATGTTATCGGGCATCATTTCTCTCATGAAAAACCCTCATATGTGCCATATTATTTTTCAAATAAGATGTGTTGATGAAGTATGCATCAATACAAATTTTGGGTCCATATCTTTAATGAAAAAGAGTAAAAGACAGTTCATTCCTATTCCACGGAAAATTGGAGAGATAATCGTGAAAAAAATTACACATATCAATGAAATATTAGTTGATATTGACCAGTTCAATCTAAAGAAAGTGAACAAAATCAAGGGTTTTGACCCTATCCAATTATGTATGAAACACATGACATATGTCAGGTATAATGTATCATTTGGTAATACATTCTTGTTTGGTAAAGAAGAGGGTGATATAAAAAACCCCTAAGTGTTACCAGATGAAAACATACAAGAGGATATCGAAACAGTTATTAGTACAACTGATTAACATAGATATCAAGGAAGAGTCGTGAATGAGAGGAGTTCACATTCTCCTAATATTTCTCAAAAGAATGTCCAACCCAAAGGAAGACCCCAGTCTTGAGTTCAAGAGAAAATAAATTCGTCAATAGATCATACCAATGACGGAGGTGAAAAAACCCTCCTAAGGGAAATCTAGAAAGACCACACAAACTCTCAGTCACTAGAAAAAGGAAAATACAAATAAATAAGGAAGGAGAAATTCAGAGCATACATGGAGACAAAATAATTCTAGAAGACATGAAGCTTGATGTGAATATTGAAGACATTGAATTTCCATATGAATAACAAATAACAAAGGAAATTAGAGAAATTAAAATCGAATTGGCCACTCAAGGGCCAATCGTGTTTGAAGTGGAATCCCTAACTTTGCACAGTGCCACGTTTAACAAAAATTCAAGAAAATTGGTTATTAAGAAAATCAATTCCAAAAATAAGAAGTTTCAAGGAAAATTGAACTTAGAAATTAACTTTAATGGAGTTCCACCCTTCAAAATTGTACAAATTCATGAAACTATAGGAGAATCCCTAAAAAATTCAATTGGAGATGGAGAAGGAAAATGCAATTTTAAAATACGGAATTAAATAATTAGAAAGTTCTTTAATTCCTCCACCACTATTCACCAATCTAATTTCCACAATACATCCTTGGAAAATTATTGATTGAAGACCAGAATCCATCTCCCAACTAAATGGAACATCAAGTCTTCTTCCTTCCATTATGAGGTATGCCGGAGAAAATATCTAGAAGAGAATGTCTCTTATTCTCGAGACATGGGAATTGGAAACACATTTGTTGGAAATATTGTTTTCATTGTTTTCAAAGACAGGGGGAGCCTACATATGTCTAATATAAATATTACAAGCATATAGATGTCCAAGATAAATATTGCAAGATGGATATTGTTGAAAGTATTACTTTTGAATTTTTGATGATCAATTTGGATACCCTATGTTTGAAGGCATTTTTACCCTGCATACCTAGCTCAAATGGGAGCACAAGTTATATGGTTGGAAATATTACTCTAAGATCTTTCCAATGGTATATGGAATTCTTTCTAACTCCCTAGGAATGAGGAGATATGAATTTTTCCATCCGAAAACCTAGCCAAAAAATTGAGGTCGGCTCAACTAGTGTTTATAGGTCAACCCTGAAAGTGGGGAAAAATTACTATAAACATGTGATAGATTTTTTCATTTGTAGAGAAACTAAGAAAGAGATCAAATCTAAGGTTTGTATAAGTGATCCAAGGTGCACTAAAGGTGATGGGGTGTATTTCTGGGATCTAAAGGTGTGCAAGAGAAGTCTAAGGGATTTTCTTGAGGTCTTTCTTGTTTTCAAGGTGCACTATGAAGGACTAAAGGTCTGTGATGTTTCCATGTGCACTATTTTGAGGTTGTGATGTTGTCGTTAGTGGATGTTGCATCGGTGGATGTTTTCATTACTGATTACATTATGTGAATGATTCTATGAGGATTTCTAGGGTTTGAAGGATTGTCTATGGAATGAATCATGTAGGTGAAGTCAGAAGTACTCTATGTATGAATATATTAGATTGGTGTCTACACATATCTTATGGAATTGGTGATCAGTTGAGGATATTGGTGTCTCTAGTAGGTTAGTGCCTACATCTTATTGAGTTGGTGCTAAGTTGAGGAAATCGGTGTCTCCAGTAGGTTGGTGCCTACATCTTGCTGAATCGGTTCTTAGTTAAGGAGATTGTTGTCTCCAGTAGGTTGGTGCCTACATACATTTATAAAGATAATTTTATGGTTTTCTCCCTATTGGGTTTCCATGTTAAAATGTGTGCATTATGATTTGAGGTTATATGTGAATATTGTTTCTTGGCTAATGAATAATTGATGAATGGTTAAATAAATTAAAAAGTATCTTATATTCATTCACCCCCTCCCTCACCCCCTCCCTCAGTATAAGAATAAGTTCAAGAATTGGTATCAGAGAAAGTTCCTTCGTAAACAATTTAACCACTGGAAGAAATATATTAAGAACATATGGATTGTAAGGAAGGTCTCCCTACAAATAGAGCTCATTTTTTCTATGGAACAAACTATGCAACATGGAGTATAAGAATGAGGATATATTTGTAGGCCCTTAGTTTTGGTGTTTAGGATTCAGTCACAACAGGTCATAAACATAAATATGGGAAGGAGTCAAGTGAAAAAAATGAAAAGTAGCATAGGTCATCTTGAGTGTCATACCATATTCTAAGATTGTCAAGTTAATGAAGTGAATACTGAAGAAGAACTCGTTAGTGCCTTAGAAGAAATAGACAAAATCAGAGAAGAGAATATAAAATAGAAGAAGAAATTACAGAAACATGAAAAGAAGGATCATAATATTGAAGGAACAAAGAATATAGTCATTATCCTGAAGACTCAACTAGAAGAGGGAAAGAGGATAAAAGATGTGGTGAGAAGCCATCTGAAAAAAAAAGGAAGAAAATTGTGAGAACCTACAAGATGAAATAGCTTCTTTAAGAAAGGAACTATAGAATAGAATTGATCGGTTGAATAGAAGATTGAAGTTTGGAAAGAGTACTGAAATCTTAGATAATATTCTCAATTTATAAAGGTCACCATTCATCAATATAGGTATCAGATACGACGATAAACAAAATAGCATCGAGGGAGATGTAAGCATTAAAGTCACAAATCCATCAAAAAAAGAAAAATGAAGAAAATCTTGGAATATATGCTAATATTCTCAAAGGCTCCACCAACAATGAAAGCAGTAGTAGGAAAGAAAATGATGACCAACAGAAACCCGATTCTTCTCACAACAACAACAATAATGAGTTCAAAAGAGTTGTTCTACCATAAAGACCTTTCACAAACCCGTACCAAAATCTCTTTCTTGGTTATTGTTTTTTTGGCAATAATTTTGGTCATAAAGAAATAGATAATATATTGTAGAGATTATGCAAGAAGTGATCATGTGATAGATAGAAACAGATGTTCTTACAAAACCTTAAAGTATGATTATGTGAGAAGCAAAACTAGAAGTTCTCATGGGTTTTCTAACAAAAGCTATAATTCATTTTCTCCTGTACTTGATACTGAATTTTATAAGTGAAATAAATACTAGAACATAACACGTGACTGTAGAAGAAACATAATAAAGTCTCCTAAAAAAAACAAGGAATAAGATGATCTTACCAATCATAGAGAAGAATACACCAGGGTGTAGAAAATGAAGCAAGAAAAACCGAAGAAGGAAGAATGTGGACTTGAAATTTATGCTCAAAATAAAGGGAACCAATGGTACATTGAAAGTGAATGTTTAAATTACATGACAAGGGACTAGACCAAGTTTCTCACCTTGAAGGAAGAAAAAGGAGGCAGTGTTACTTTTAGAGATAATGCTTTTGAAAGGATAGTTGGAAAATGTATTGTTAGTCTTGATAATGGAAAGACTAAGACACATAATGTGTTGTATGTTGAAGGGTTAAAGAATAATATTCTAAGTGTTAGCCAAATGTGTGATCAAGGTTACAACCTCACATTTCATTCTAAAGGGTGTGAGATAATGAAAGAAACTTCTGGGATATTAGTGGTAAATGAAAATAGAATCTCAAGCGTTGGATACATACTCGATAAAGTCAAAGAAGAAAAATGTTGTAAGGGAGTGATATATCTCTCATATTGTCAGTAAATGGAAGAACAATGTCATGGGGAGAATCAATTTTCCATTGATGTCAAAGGGGGATAAGTTGTATATAGAGGAACAATTGCAGACACAAGGAGAGTTGCAGACAAGGGGGGTATTAGAAAATTGACTAAGGGTTTCCATCAATGACAAAGAGGGATATTGTTGGAAATATCGTTGTCATTAATGTCAAAGAAAAAGGGATCCTACAGATTTCCAATATAAATATTACAAACCTACATATGTCAAATAAAAATATTGCAAGATGGAGATTGTCGAAAGTATTACTTTTGGTTTTTTGATTATCAGTTTGGATACCCTATCTTTGAATGAATTTTTACCCTACATACCTAGCTCAAATGGGAGCACAAGTTATATAGTTGGAAAGATTATTCCAAGAAATTTCCAATGGTATATGGAATTCCTAATAACTCCCTAAAAATGAGGAGATATGATTTTATCCATTCGACAACCCATCCATAAAATTGAGATCGGCTCAGCCAATCTTTATAGGTCAGCCCTGAAAGTGGTGACATAATTACTATAAATATAGAATATATTTTCAAATCTGTAAAGAAAATAAGAAATAGATCAAGTCATAGGTGGGTATAAGTGATATGAGGTGCACTAAAGGTGTTGGGGTGTATTTATGGTATCTAAAGGTGTGCAATAGAAGTCTAAGGGATTTTCTTGAGGTTTTTCTTGTTCTCAAGGTGTGCTATTATTGGCTAAAATTTGTTACCTTGATTTTCTACTCTTGGAATAATAATAATAAAATGATTTTAGAAGAAAATAAATTTGAACAATCATCAATTCATGGCATAGCCTTCAGTCTCACCTTCGTCGCACATTTTTTGGATTCAAAATCGGATTTTGTATGCTGAATATATCTAGTTTTTTGTTCAATCGCCCAAAGAGTGTTTCTTCCATATGCAGGGAAGCTAATTTTTCTTGGAACTAAGATTTCTTGGAATTACAATCATTGTCTTGGAACCACACTTTATTCTTGGAAATTCTCTTATTCTCTATCAATTTTCACATGCAACTCCATGTGACTAATTGCATATCTGAAAATTGCTTCCTAGAGATCTAACTATCACTAAACGATTTTACACTAAAATTATTGACTAAAAAAACATATGCATTGGAAACAACAAGATCGGAGATGAATCATAAATACACAAGAGACACAATATTTATGTTCTATAAATTTATCCAATTCTCCAAATATGAGGACCAAAACCAATCCTCTCAAAGTCACCAAATTTGAGGACATAACTAGTCCTCTCAAAATCACCAAATCCGAAGACAACCTTGTCCTCCAATATACAAACAAGAAAACCAAACCTCAATTATATTATGGAAAACTCCTCTTCTCATGAATCTAATATAGACCACCTGTACAACTTGTTGACATCACATGTCATCCTGTATGGATCTGTACCTGCCTAGAAAACTAGATATGTGATTCAACAACTGGAAACCCGGGGACATACACGATTATCTCTCTTGCAAACCACGTATACCCGATACATGATTCGTCCTTATGCAACCTATGTATATATTCTCTTATCCCATCTGAAAACCATGTATGAGTATAGAAAATTGTTATGGTCACCTCCATACATTTTTGTCTTTGCCACCTTCTTTCTCCTAGGCTAGATTCACCACCTTGCAGACTTTCCTAGATGATATAACCAATCCTCCTTGACACAAGTGAAGTCTCACTTATGCCAACTGCATTCTTCCATGATGATGATCTAATGTCACAATGACATCTATCCTTTATATAGAGTCCAATGAATGATTTTAGGATCCCTTCATAAACTCAACAATTAATTATAATAATTTAATCTTCTTTGTGGGTGTGGCACCCCCACATAAACCCACAAATCCCGTCAACTTTCCCATGATGCCCTAGTCTCATTTCTAGGTAGATTTCACTGAAACGAAAGTAAAAAATGGTTCCAAAAAAAATTCCCACATTGCTTGCAACTTGGCCTCTAGTGTGAATAACTCCTGATGATACAAAAATAAACACTCTTTCTTAGCAAGGGAGGTATCCCATCCTCCAACATATAGATGCACCATTGTTGCACATAGTAGATATAACTATAGATCTACCACCTCATCTTTAATCCAATAGTCCAAATTGGATATTCCCTATGTCACTGTGTCATATGGGTCATCGAACTCTATCAGCATAAGATATGTTACCACAGTTGCACTCCACTCATCCTGACTTGATAATATTGTTGTCTAATCTATCTAGTTGGCTTCATCCATGATCACTTTATCACAACCTACAATCTAGTATATATAACTCTCCATATCCTTGGCACTAAGGAAATATTTGTCTGATTGATCACATCCTTGGTCACTGGAACACATCCTATTCTGTAATATACCTAATTGTCTTCTCCCTCTATGACTGAAGTAAATCCATCTCCCCAGTCCTCGTGTCTGGATACCTCCTTTGTCACTATATAAAAACCTACTGAAACAAGTGTATCCTCCATGGAGTTCTCATATTCCCTAGAAGCCGCATGCCTATGAAGCTCATGTCTAGACTCCTCCATAAATAAAACCTATATGTCAGTATTGGAATATGTCTCTCTCCCAACCAAACCTGAGGGGGAACTCCCTTTGGATGACAATCTCTCCCTTTTATCCAACTAACTATCCCTGAGATCAAGCTCACCCTGAGATCACATGCTCCTCTTGAAACTTGACTTCTTATGATTCTAAACATCCTCTAGGGACATCGTATCATTTTCCATTATCCTCTACATAGTCCTAGGAGGTTACTCCTCACTCCTGGATCTTGAGGGATGACTCCCTCTGAGCCGGTACTGCTAGTGGGGCCACCTTCCTCACCACTCGTGGAGCTACCTTCTCATCCTCATTTGTCTCTATGCTCTTGTTGGCCACAAAACTCATAGGATGGTCCGTCAACCTATACAGGTTTCCCTCCCTAACTCCAAGAACCACTATTGATATGAACCTATACCATCTAGGCACAAGCAATACCTTCCCATCTTGAAATGGTACATGATATCCCTTCATCTCGATCTCTGAGATTGAAAGGACACTCCTCCTAAGTTATAGCACCCACAACGCATTCGACAACCTCAATATCTCTCTCAACTCCAATTGAAACGATGTAGTACTGAATCCTCGTACTAAATTCTTGGTTTATGTACCAAGCTCCAAATATAAGTCTGATGCAATCTCTGTGAGAATGTAAACCAACTCTCTATCACCTTTCATATGGAAATATTCTTTGTTATTCACCAACCATCTCTCCCTACTAGAGATGGTACCTGAAATGGCAAAGACCAACAAGATCTCCCTCTAGAACCTGTTTGAAACCTCATCAACCTTCATTGTTGATGTATGTTTCCTTCTTCCTCTTCCCTTCTAGTGTGGATACTGTAAAACATAGTTCCCAAAATCATGACACTAAAAACGTCTGATCTTACTAATATCCTTCTTCCATCTTGGCTCTATAAATGCTTCTTTCTTAGGATAATCCATTCTCCCCAATGGATCTATTTTGTTTGGAGAACCCCTTCTGCACTTCCTAGTGAAGGTTGCATCCTAAATTGCACCACACATGCAGACCTGACATCAGACCATCTTACTTACTATATTTTCCAAGCCAATACAAAACAGCTCTTCTAAAAACACTATTTTTGAAGATGTACATGCCCTGCACCACTGTTGCCTACATATGTACACTAGATTCACCACTACTTTCCATGTACATATGCTAGATGCACCATTACATCCCGCGTATACCCACAAAAGTTGCAAAAAATAAAAAGTTGCAAGGGATTCGTTGAGATTACAAGCTATTGGGTGGTTTCTTAACCAATTGACCGCCTATAGCCCGTCACCCAACCGAATAACCATATTTTTGTCATATAAAAAGAGGTTTTGGGGTCTCATTCCAAGGAGAAACATAGCAACAATGAAACTCTGCCCATTTTTCTTTCCCCCCTTACCCCAAGAATTTGCAGCCACATTGTGAGTTTTGAGCCAAAATTCCCTATTCTTGCCTTTTTCCTCATCCATAATACTATGGCTATTCTCTAGAGAGAAGTGTGAGAGAAGAAGGATACATGGAAGCAGTTGGAGATTGGTGAAGAGGAGCCCAGGATCAGGTTCCAGGAGCAGTTGTCGATCTCATTTTATAGGTAACTCTGTGAGATTAATATAAAGAAGCACTTTTTCCATCCCGCCATATGATGTGTTCAATCTTCATGTTTGATCTACATTTTGTTATGACATATAACCCACTAATTCGTGTATAGAATGCATGTTCATAGTTTCATTTTTGTCTTTTGGTGAATGCAGGTCAGCCTTGGGAGGAGATTTGCAGTCGAGAAGCGACCGAACGCAAAGGGATCGACATCGGATGCAGAGTTTAAGGTAAGACTATCAGATCCCCATACTTTTTGCTTTATGCATGAATGTGGGGTGTTTTCGGGATAGTTGTTAAAAGTAGGAGACTTTAGATGGTTAGCTTTGCCTGCACTTTATAACCCTAGTGTAGTCCATAGGGGGGTTTTCCCACTATAGAAAAAATGGTGACCATACTGGGGAGCCTCTAGGGTTTTTAGAGGATCTTTTTGGGTGTTTTAATTGGTTTAATTACCTCTTTGAGTTCTTTGTAAGTTACTGAGTCTTTAATGGATTCTAGTCTGCCATACTAGAACTCCCTGCCTTGTCATCTTTGACTGTTGGTTTTCATTTTTGAGAAGTTACATAGGTGTATGTGGCCTGCAGTGGGTCTTCCTGCATACATACGCGCCCTACCATTGCACAACCCGCGTACATATGCAGGCTTCTTAAGTGTTAGTAGAGGGCCTGTGTTAGGAAGCCTTTTTCTCAAGATGAGGTAGTCATCCTCTTCCCTGATTGAATTATGACTTCTCAGGGGTTTCTTGATTTAGTCTTGGTCTATGTAGTTACAGTCTTTGAGCCTAATTTTGACATCGGTTTCTTTATCTTTTAATGATTGATTGTGTTTTCGTTGAAAGGGTTTTTCTTTGATGAGTCTGTGAGTCTTTTCCATTTTAGACTTTGTGGTTCTTTCAGTGACTCCCTGCGATCCGCAGTAGACCTGAATTAAATTTCTTGGGTCTTGTATTGTCTTTACTTTTCCCTTTTACTTGCTTTAGAAGAAAATAAAACAATTCATTTTCAAGTTTCTTATTTTGAAGCATAAAAAAAAAGAAAAATATTTTAGTTTCTTGTTTGGTTAAGTAGTTAGGTTAGTTGTCTTTACTTGTCAGGAAGAAGAGTGTTTTCTTAAGTTCTTTATTGAATACTTAGGACTTTAACTAGCTCGTAGTTGAGATAAATTCAATTTTGATTTTTTCTTTTAAAATATCTTAGAAAGAAAAGTTAGTTAGAAAAGTTGGTTAAAGAGTTTTCAATTTGCAATTTTTTGTTTGTTGAAGAAGAAGTAATTTTGTTTCCAGCATTTGTTCTTCTCTTTCATCTCTTTACAAACACCATCAGTTTCATTTTTGTTCCTTTGAATTAAGATAAACCACTTAAAATTAATGCTTAATTAAAATTAATGCTTAATTAAAATTAATTAGACTTTCATGTTTGTAGGGTCCATCAACTAGATTAGGCTAGAGCCTTGATTTAGGTTGGAGAGGAAACTCTTCAAGGCTATAAAACAAACATAGGAGTCTATGCTAGGGAGTGAAAAAGTCCAGTAACATGGAAATTATCTGGGATCCCCCTCTAACATAGGGGTTAAACAAGAGGTCGTGTGCGGAAAGGTAGCGAATATAACCCATCCAAAGCTTGACCAATCACAGCAGAGGAACACAGATAGATGACTTATCTTGCGATTACATTGATCGCATTTTCCACGGAGCTTCGTGGGTATCGAATCTGTTTGAGGTCCTCAGTCGTCTTTCAGAACACTTGCTTTCGATACCCTTGATAGGTTTCGGGCTTGATACCCTACTCATTGCGGTCCACCCGACTATTGACTGTACCTGCCTGGTAGTTGTTCATGACCTGGAAACCTAGTTGCCTTTGATTTTAGGGACTTACACAGGTGAATGCGGGGGTATACCGTGGTACCTAGGGCATACATCAGGCCATGCTTTACAGAGTATACCCAGAGGGTGTTTTCTTATTTGAGTTTCACTTGCACCGATAAGTTGCTCTAGTGTTGGCTATTGTAACTGTTCTTTCAACTAGTAATAATGGTTTGCTTGTTGCATCTCATTGGAAATTTTTTCTAGTGCATGTTTGGTACTCAATGTTAGAAAAGCCTTATTGTGTCATTGATATTCTCACACAGTGGAAGATCAAGAGCTCCATCGGTCGCGAAGGCTTTAGGGCCTACCGCCGGTTAACTTGGAGCCACCACCACCACCACAAAGGTGAAGACTTAACCAGGAAGGGTCATTTGAGGTGACCGGGCCACAGGAAACTGTACCCGAGCCAACTCTAAGAGGAGAACAATCGTATCCAGAGGAACCGATTATTTTTTACCTTGGATCAAAATCTCTCGGTCTGTAGAACCTTCCGATCACTAACTTGTTAGCACCACTTTTGATACAGCTTGCCCCTCCAAGGGTAATGCATCACGAGCGTCAAATAGTCATGTAAGCAATGATGGAAGCAAATGTTGATACTTTGTCAGGGAGTCCTCATACTCCCTCTATGGTTTCCACAATTGGGGGTGTTCCGCCTCCTAACTCACCTTCGCAGGTCCGAGCCACTATGGTCTCAACCACCTCTACCTAGGACAATTGTTTGATTCCGTCCATGGAGACGATCACTACATCGTTTACGTAGAGTGAGACAGGCTCTCCATTTTCATATGAGATGCCCAACTTTGACACGAACTTAGTCCTAACCTACTCCACGCTACAAAATTTGGGTCTGGGGGCAGGGATCTTTAACGCTCCTCAGCAAGGGTCCATGGGGGGAACCTCAGTCCCCTATAAATCTTTCCCTTATGGTGGGGTTCATATACCTCTGTCGTCCCCTCACTTGTCAATGCTTCTCAACAGCCCGCCTGGCCGAACATGAATCACAACTTGTTCGGAGCAGGTAATCAAGGACCTTCTTCCAATACCACACCAGTGGGTTCTCTGTCGTTCTCTTTGTTCAACGTGTTTGGTAATAACGCGTTCTCGTCAGCTTCAATCTCGACCTGGGGAAACCCTAGTTTTGGATCAAAAAATCCTGTGTAGGGTACTATTCCTATAGAGGGGGCACACACTTCTCAAGGACCTTGGAATCCGTGGTAGGGATTAGTTCTCTCGTCAGGGATGTCGACTGGGGGAAATCCCTTCCATGGTCAATGGAACCCTGGGAAAGGCTCATTACCTATGCCCATTGGATCAGCAGAGGGAAACCCTTTCCAGAACCTTTGGAACACAATGTCGAGAGAAATCCCTTCTCATCCCTCAACATCCTATTACGGGAGTTATCTGATGACGTCTCAACTAACACAATATCCGAATGCTAGCCTAGGCCATGGTTTTTACCAGAACCCGGGCCAACAACCTAACTTTTCTTGGAAACCTAGTGCCAACCAAATCCCAGGATCCTATCCTTCTATACATACTCAACAACCTAAGCTACCGTTTCTGGGAAATTTGGATTTTCCAGACTTGTCAAGATTATTGAATGACCCAATCTATCATGATCCACGTTGGCCTTCTTTGCCGACCAAGTTTCCCTAGGACATTACAAAGTTCGAAGGAAATCCTAATGAAGATCCAAGCGATCATGTGACTACCTTTCACTTATGGTGCTTGTCTAAATCTTTGAGAGTCGAATCTGTCCAGTTGAATATGTTTCAACGCACTCTTATCGGGAGTGCCATGAAATGGTACATCAAGCTCGACCGCTCAAGATACTCTACTTTTGGCAAATTGGCAATGGTTTTCTTAAATCATTTTCAATTACCTGTGAGATATGATGATGACACTAAACTACTGGCCAACTTTGAGCAAAAAAAGGCTAACCATATCTCTGATCACATCCGTGAATGGCGGCACCGAAAGAGTTTGATTAAAGTACCAGTTCCACCAACATTCCTACTCGAATGGTTCCTTAAGTCTTTGGTACCCCAACTATCCAAGGACATAGCAATGTCAGGGGTATTTTCTTAGGAAGAGGCAATATTGAGAGCTCAACAGCTTGAGTTGATTTACTCTCAGTCTAGTTTTCTTTACAAATTTTTTCCATATGTGCCACGGTCTATTCTT
Organism: Picea engelmannii; assembly: GCA_009831015.1. Taxonomy (NCBI): domain Eukaryota; kingdom Viridiplantae; phylum Streptophyta; class Pinopsida; order Pinales; family Pinaceae; genus Picea; species Picea engelmannii. Next base: position 49,728 of record ML791747.1, on the reverse strand, counting down.
GATAAGACCAAACACAAGTCTGGACCACATGCTGATGACATTGTTGGTTCAACACAAGCAAAGCCCACTAATCCACTTTCAAACCAATTGCAACAATTTTCAATATAGCAGACAGTGGTCAACCTAAATCCTAGTTTGATTTCTCCCCCTTCTCAAACATCGGATGTACACAATGTGAAATCGACGAACCCAAAGGCCAACTAGAAGGCCAAGGGGAAAAAAAGACAATGAAAGAAGGGTAAGGGGATTAAAACTGACCAATAATGATGGCAGGGGAAACACAGAGAGAAATAAGTCGAAGTATCCGTGCAACCCTTGCGTGGAAGACCATCCGACTCACCTATGCCCTCAACTTGTGGAGGCCAAAAAGTTATTAGCACAACAACAGCCTACAATGTTAATGAACCCATTTCCTCATGGGAAAAATTTAACTCAATTCTCTGCGAATGCGGATGGGGGCAGTCAGGGATCCCCTTCATCATCAAGTAATCCATCGACCTTGAATATCTATATGTTGAAAGGTGAAGATTACATAGCTACTAAGGCACATTATTACGGAATGCGAAGTACTGCTGAAAAGGGTAAAGAAGCCAAAAGCTCATATGTTCCTCTCTAGATCAAGAGAACGATGGGTGAAACAACGAAACGCATCCCGAAAGGGGAATTCAATAAGGCTTCACATAATCCAAATGCAAGGGCCTCCCAGAACTACTCTATGGTGGAGGATTTGTCACAAGCCCCTTGTGCAATGTCTTCTTTCAGGAACTATCACACTTGATACAACCGACTTGAAGCCTCGTCTCCCATACCACGTCGCATTTCAAATAGTAGTGGCTCACCCCATGAAATATCCTTCCCGAAATATTTTACGTATGGTGGTTGATGAGGGTGCCTCGACATGCGTGATGTCATTGGCGTGTTGGAAGGCCATTGGCCAACCCATTATGTCTCCTTCACCTACTCTTCTTACATCTTTCGACGGTCATTCTTTTAGACCACATGGAATCATTCCTTCCTTCCCCGTGCAGTTAGGAGGGAAGACCGTGTGCATACAAGTTGAAGTGGGCAATGTGCCTCTCAACTAAAACCTCCTTTTAGGAAGGAGTTGGACATATTCCATGCATGAAGTGGTTGCCACAGTTTTTTGGGTGTTGTTGTTTCCACATGAGGGTCGAATCATGACCATTGATCAATTGTCCTTCTCCAGACCTGACCCTTCATCGGGGGCATCCACGGTCCTGATGATTGATAACCCACAGCCCGACATCGTCAACGTGGGGTTGTTTTGTGCCCACCTCTCATGGGTACTTTCAATTATCCACCTCCTTCCAGCGATGTCAAAATGATATCGTCTATCCCCGACCAGCCTAAGGCTAAAATATTTTCAGTGTTGTCATTCTGCACGACTTACTTTAATGATACGTGGATTCTTCCTTCCCCATCAGACATGATGGAAGGGAGAGGGCATCATGGCATATCCATTCCCTTGTCCACGACATAAGTTTTGTACTCTATAGTCCAGCAAGATTCTGGCGACCCCGATCTGACTCCCGCACAGGATTTAGATCTAGTTCTCAAGCCTACATGGGCTCAAGGTTCCATTTCCACTATCGACACTTTAGACTTGGTATTTCCCTCTGATGAGGAAATTTTAGAGGTATTCACTGGTCCAGACAGACCCTAGGATGATCTCCATCACATATCATATTTCCTCCTAGAGTTAGGAAGAATAGAGGTAGGAGAATTTGTGTTGACTATGACTGGAGATAGGTCTTGTCCTATCAATCCTCTGGCTACGCACGTAGTTTATGCCGAGGGTAATATGGAAACCATCACTAAAATGATACCTATTGATATATCCAGAACCCCTGGCATCGTGGAGAATGCCTTCGTTGGAGTGGACTGTTCCCCTGAGGATATTCATATCTATACAGATTTATTTAAAGAATTTCCTGGTCTTACGAGGAAATGTCAGGCATTGATCCAAGAATCATCGAACATGATATTACGACTTCCCCTGGCACCAAGCCGGTCTAGTAGAAGCTTCGTCCAGTTAATCCTCGGAAAGTAGTAGCTATTAAGGATGAATTAGAGAAACTACTCAAAGTCGGTTTCATCTACCCCGTTCAATTCACCCAATGGGTGTCAAATCTCGTTCCGGTCAACAAAAACTAGGGAACAATTTGTGTATGTATGGACTTCCATGATTTGAACAAGGTCTGTCCAAAGGATAATTTTCCCACCCCATTCATTGACTAGATTGTTGATGAATGCACATGTTGTGAGGTATTTTCATTCATGGATGGTTTTTCAGGATACAATTAGATACAGATTAAGCCCGAAGACCAGTATAAAACAAATTTTATCTATCTGTGGGGTACATTTTCTTAACGAAAGATACCTTTTGGCCCAAAGAATGTTGAAGCCACCTTTCAGTGGGCCATGTCTTTTTCTTTCCATGACCTCAAACACCTAGTCTAGGATTATCTCAATGATTTAGCATCAAGATATTGGAAGAGAGTTGATCATCCGACACACCTATGACTTATCTTTGAGCGATGCCACTATTATCGGATTCACTTGAATCCAAAAAAATGCATTTTTTGCATGATGTCGGGTCGTATGTTAGGTTTCATAGTGTCAAAAACAGGGATCATGGTCGATCCTCTAAAGGTTGAGGTGATACTTCAATTGCCTCCCCCATGCACAACCCCTCAGCTTCAGAGTTTACAGAGAAAATACAATTTTCTTCGACGTTTTATCGCAAACTATGTCGAGATCACTAAAGGGTTTATGCATTTACTGAAGAAGGGAGTTCATTTTAATTAGGATGAAGCCACTCAGTGCTCTTTCGAAGCGTTGAAACGCGCCCTCATGTCTGCCCCTCTACTTTGGCCACCCAATTATAATAAAGATTTCTTATTGTATTTGGTCGCAGCAGAGTCGACCATTGGTATGGTCTTGGTTCAGGAGGACGATTTTCTTGAAGAACACGTCATTTATTACCTGATCCAAGGCCTGGTTGGACTAGAATGAAACTACTCCCACGCTGAAAAACTTGCATTGGCAGAAGTACATGCTATCCAATGGTTCTATCACTATATCTTGTTTCACAAGACCACCGTCATTGTCGTTGTGAATCCGTTCCAATACGTGTTGACACAATGTGTAATCAACAGAAAGATTAGTAGATGGATTTTTATCCTCCAGGAATTTGACTTCGATTTTGTGTCTATGAAATCTAAAAATTCGTTGGTCTTTTTAGAACTTATATCAGAACTTACGGTCAAGTCAGGTGATGTTACGCTCGAAGAATCACCGATTAAAGGATATATTTTTCTGATTTCATCTTCGGACCCCTGGTATGGAGATATACTAGTCTATCTCTAGACTTTGAAGTTCCCCACCTCTGCTTCTCATGATGACCGTCGATGTATACGCCATCAGGAAAAAAACTATCTCATACTCGAAGACACTTTGTATCATCAAGGTATGACAATCGACATTGTTGGCTGACATAGAGATCTCATCCTTGGCGAAGCCACCCGATGTTGTATGGATGCGGGTGTGGTGTTGTCGACAATCCCAATTGTTTGATGACCTCTGTTGAGATGAGGTTCTTCTGGCTTCTGCTATCAACAATAAAATGCAGTGGGGTCTCCTTCACCCACATTTGTGAATGAAAAAGGCACTCCCCCTCTTTAGGATATGTTGTTTCTTTTGGTTGAATTTATGTGGTCCTGACAATAGCAGTGGGGTTCGCATCAATGGTCTGTCCTTTACCATTATTTTCAGAATCAGATCCTGAATCAGGGTTCAACTCTTTGTCTTTGATATCGTCCACCAATGACTCTTTTGAGCGACATTCATTGGTGTTGTGCTAGGGGCTTTTGTGGAACTCACACCATTTTTCGTTGTCCTTCTTTGTCCTCCCGTGACCCTTCTTTTCCTGTGTCTTGGACTGGTTTTCAGGAGACTATTTGTTAGGGTCATATTTTTCATACTTCATTTGTTGCGGATTCATAGACCCGAACTCCCATTTTTTCTAGTTCTTAAAATTCTTCTCGATTTTAACATCATATCGATAAGAAGCACTAAGTGATTGCATGTCCAGAAAATCCATTTCAGTCTGGATGTATCTGTGTAGAGCCCCACGGTATTTCAGAACCAAATGTCACTCGGAGTCTTTGATAACCAGCTTGGTGTGCAAGGTATGGAAGGTATTGGTGAAATCTGGAACCGATTGGCCCCTCTCTTTCCGCAGTGTTGTCCATCTCATGTACTGGTCCTCATAGTTGCCAACAGGGTAATACTGTTCCTTTACCACATCCACAAAACAATCCCAAGTGGGATTGGCCCCGTATATTCCAGACTCCTCCATGGAACTTTTCTCCCAGTAACTTTCCCACCAATGTTTGACATGAGGGAGAGCTTTAAGGAGTGCGAAGGTGACCTTTTCTTTGTCGAAAAAATTGTGAACAGAGAAATAACCTTATAGCAGAGTTAACCACTTTTCTAGCGCTTTTGCATCTATCTGTCCTTCAAATACAAAAATATCAAAATTAACTTGTACCTTGAAAGGTGAGGTGCCTCCAAAGTGGTCACTTGATGAAGATGTGCTTGCTATTATCGACAGGCATTGAAGGATGTGGGAAAAATTCTCCATCATTTCGTCCCTCTGTCGCATGAGAGCTTGCTCAAGCAACAGATTGATAGGATCGTCTGCTCCATCATTTTTATTTTCTTCTGCCATTAAGGGTTTCTTGGGTGTGTGAGAGCGATTGTCTGCAAGAGAGACAAGCTCAAGACCCAACTTTCTATACTCAAGCCTCGTCGAGGACATGCAATGAAAAAATGATCAAGAGCAGCCTGCTCTGAAACCACTGATCTGGATTATTTTCGGCACGAAATGCGAGTGGAGATATAATAAATAAATTCATAGAGATATCATAGATATTCAATAAGATAACATAAATGTATCAGATATGAAACCATAAACACAGATATACAGTAATACATGATTTCTATTAATGAAATAAATATACAGAGACTGTAAAAATACAGAGTGAAAGACTCACTAGAATGGTGGATGCTTATCTCTGAGAAGAGATGTGACGGCTACTCACATTCGCAAGAAGATGGTTAAAATGAGGCTCTGAAGGCCCTTTTACAATAAATAGGAATGCCAAAAACCCTAGACATCTGAAAACCTAACCCTAGAAGATGAAGCGCCAAAAATCATGTGGGCCCCGTTTGGGTAAGTGAGTACATCAACTTCCTGGGGTCGTAACTTTTGCATACGATCTCCGTTTTAGGCGTGTGATAGCTCGTTGCAAAGGTATTGTCGAGGAGATTCATTTTGGGGGATCAATAATGAATTTATATATCATTGAGAACCTTGATCTCAAAAAAAATTCATTTGGGCCCTCAAAATGGCCCCAGAGGTTAAAAACTGCTAAAATTAGTAAATTCCCAAAATTGCCAGAAAATTGTTTTGAGCCAGTCGAAAAAGGTGGGTGGCCACCGATATCCACCTGGATCAATCCTCCCTACTTAGGAAGCAATGGTATCCATTGCGTTGAGTTCCCGAGAGAGAGGGAAAAGCATTTGTTGAATCTGCATCCTAGTGAGCTGCTTGCCTTGCTGGAGATGTCATGCTACTCAGTTTGTGGAAGTTTGTCACGAACTTGTTGAGGTTGAGGCCATTCAACAAGTTGGTCTATATGAGAGGAAAATGTGTAGAAGGAATCTTTGCGCTTTTCTGCAACCTTGTCGACTTGCTTCTGTTTGATAGAAGGTGCTTGGGGCAAGGCTGTAGTGGTTGTAGTGTCCTTCTGTTCTCCTTTTGAACAGATTGTGAAGAAGATAAATTTTAGAGTATGAGCTGCTACCTTGAGGCACTTTTTAGGTGGAACAGTGGTTGGAACTACCTCTGGTATTCTGTAGATATGAGCCCCCAGATAAACAATGACACTGCAGGGTCGAGACTCATAAACAACATAGCGCTTCCACATATATGGTTGGCCCAAGAGAACATCAAAGACATCCAGTGCGGAAACATCACATAATACCTCATCCTTGAAGGGTTGGATGCTATATGACAATTGACATTGTTGGTTGACATGGAGATCTCTTCCTTGATGAAGCCACCCGATGTTGTATGGCTGCGGGTGTGGTGTTGTCGACAATCCCAACTGTTTGAGGACCTTTTCTGAGATGAGGTTCTTCTGGCTTCCGCCATCAACAATAAAATGCAACAGGGTCTCCTTCACCCACATCAGTGAATGAAAAAGGCGCTCCCCCTCTTCAGGATTTGTTGTTTCTTCTAGTTGAATTGTTGCGGTCATCACAATAGCAGTAGGGTCCGTGCCAATGATATGTCCTTTACCATTATTTTTAGAATCACATTCAGAATCAAGGTTTGGCTCTTTGTCTTTGATCTCGGCCACCAATGACTATTTTGAGTGACATTCATCAGTGTTGTTCCAGAGGATTTTGTGGAACTCGCACCATTTTCCGATCTCCTTCTTTGTCTTCCCATGACCCTTCTTTTCCTATGTCTTGGACTAGTTTTCAGGAGACTATTTATTAGGGCCATCTTTGTCATACTTTGGTTGTTGTGGATTCACAGACCTGAACTCTCGTTTTTTCTAGTTCTTAAATTTCTTCTCGATTTTAACAACATATTGATAAACAACACCGAGTGATGAGATGTCCAGAAAATCCATTTCAGTTTGGATGTATCTGTGTAGAGCCCCATGGTATTTCAGAACCAAATGTCACTCAGAGTCTTTGATACCCAGCTTGGTGCGCAAGGTATGGAAGGTATTAGTGAACTATGAAACTGCTTGGCCCCTCTCTTGCTGCAGTGTGGTCCATCTCATGTACTAGTCCTCATAGTTGCCAATAGGGTAATATTGTTTATTTACCGCATCCACAAAAAAATCCCAAGTGGGATCGACCCCGTATATTCTAGACTCCTCCGTCGAAAATTTGCTCCCAACAAGTTTCCCACCAATGTTTGACATGAGGGAAAGATTTGAGTGTGAAGGTGATCTTTTCTTTGTCAGAAAAATTGTGAACAGAGAAATAACCTTCTAATAGAGTTAACCACTTTTCTAGGACTTCTGCATCTATCTGTCCTTCAAATACAGGAATATCAAAATTAACTTGTACCTTGAAAGGTGAGGTGCCTCCAAAGTGGCTTCTTGATGAATATGCACCTACTATTATTGGCAGGCATTGAAGGATGTGGGAAAAATTCTCCATCATTTCATCCCTCTATCGCGTGAGAGCTTTATCAAGCAACAGATTGATAGGATCATCTTCTCCGACATTTTTCCTTTCTTCCACCATTGAGGGTTTCTTGGGTGTTCAGGAGCAATTTTCTTCAAGAGAGACAAAATCGAGACCCAAATTTATATACTCGGACCTCATCAGGGACATGCACTGAAAAAATTATCAAGAGCAGCTTGCTCTGAAACCACTGATCCAGATTATTTTCGACACGAAATGTGAGCGGATATATAATAAATAAATTCATAGAGATATTGCAGATATTCAATAAGATAACATAAATGTATTAGAGATGCAACCATAAACACAGATATACATGAATACACGATTTCTATCAATGAAATAAATGTATAGAGACTGTAAAAATACAGAGTGAAAGACTCGCTAGAATGGTGGCAGCTTATCTCTAAGAAGAGATGTGACGGATACTCACATTCGCAAGAAGACGGTTACAATGAGGCTCTGAAGGCCCTTTTACAATCAACATGAATTCCAAAAACTGTATACATCCGAAAACCTAACCCTAGGAGATGAAGTGCCAAAATTCATGTGGGCCCCGTTTGGGTAAGTGAGTACATCAACGTCCCGGGGTCATAACGTTTGCATACGATCTCCATTTTAGTCGTGTGATAGCTCATTGGAAAGGTATTGTAGAGGATATTTATTTCTAGGGCTCAATCATGCCTTGGGCTATCATTGAGAACCTCAATCTCAAAAAACCTTCATTTGGGCCCTCAAAATGGCCCCGTAGGTTAAAAAATGCTAAAAATAGTAAATTGCCAAAATTGCTAGAAAACTGTTTTGAGCCAGTCGAAAAAGGTGGGTGGCCACCGATATCCACCTAGATCAATCCTCCCTCCTTAGGAAGCAATGGTCTCCATTGCATTGAGTTCCTGGGGGAGAGGGAAAAGCGTTTGCTGAATCTGCATCCTAGTGAGCTGCTTGCCTTGCTGGAGACGTCACACTGCTCAGTTTGTGGAAGTTTGTCACGAACCTGTTGAGGCTAAGCTCGCTCAACAAGTCAAGCTATATGATAGGACGATGTGTAGAAGGAATATTTGTGCTTTGATGCAACCTTGTCGACTTGCTTTTGTTTGATAGAAGGTGCTTGGTGTGAGGCTGTAGTGGTTGCAGTGTCCTTCTGTTCTCCTTTTGAACCCTAGGAGATGAAGTGCCAAAATTCATGTGGGCCCCGTTTGGGTAAGTGAGTACATCAACGTCCCGGGGTCATAACGTTTGCATACGATCTCCATTTTAGGCGTGTGATAGCTCATTGGAAAGGTATTGTAGAGGATATTTATTTATAGGGCTCAATCATGCCTTGGGCTATCATTGAGAACCTTGATCTCAAAAAACCTTCATTTGGGCCCTCAAAATGGCCCCGTAGGTTAAAAACTGCTAAAAATAGTAAATTGCCAAAATTGCTAGAAAACTATTTTGAGCCAGTCGAAAAAGGTGGGTGGCCACCGATATCCACCTAGATCAATCCTCCCTCCTTAGGAAGCAATGGTCTCCATTGCGTTGAGTTCCTGGGGGAGAGGGAAAAGCGTTTGCTGAATCTGCATCCTAATGAGCTGCTTGCCTTGCTGGAGACGTCACGTTGCTCAGTTTGTGGAAGTTTTTCACGAACCTGTTGAGGCTGAGCTCGCTCAACAAGTCAGGCTATATGATAGGACGATGTGTAGAAGGAATATTTGTGCTTTGATGCAACCTTGTCGACTTGCTTTTGTTTGATAGAAGGTGCTTGGGGTGAGGCTGTAGTGGTTGCAGTGTCCTTCTGTTCTCCTTTTGAACAGATTGTGAAGAAGTTAAATTTTACAGTATGAGATATTACCTTGCAACACTTTTTAGGTGGAACAGTAGTTGGAACTACTTCTGGTATTCTATAGAGATGACCCCCCAGAGAAACAATGACACTGTGGGGTCGAGACTCATAAACAACAGGGTGCTTCCACATATATGGTTGGCCTAAGAGAACATCACAGACATCCAGTGGGGAAACATAACATAATGCCTCATCCTTGAAGGTTTGGATGCCGTATGAAAATCGACATTGTTGGCTGACATGAAGATCTCTTCCTTGGAGAATCCACCTGATGTTGTATGGCTGCAGGTGTGGTGTTGTCGACAATCCCAATTGTTTGATGACCTCTGTTGAGATGAGGTTCTTGTGGCTTTCGATATCAACAATAAAATGCAACGGGGTCTCCTTAACCCACATCTGTGAATGAAAAAGGCACTCCCCCTCTTCAGGATCTGTTGTTTCTTCTGGTTGAATTGTTGCGGTCGCGATAATGGTAGTGGGGTCCGCGTCAATGATCTGTCCACCATTATTTTTAGAATCAGATTCTAAATCAAGGTTCAGCTCTTTGTCTTTGATCTCGGCCACCAATGACTATTTTGAGTGACATTCATCGGTGTTGTGCCAGGGGATTTTGTGGAACTCGCACCATTTTTCGGTGTCCTTCTTTGTCTTCCCGTGACCCTTCTTTTCCTATGTCTTGGACTGGTTTTCGGGAGACTATTTGTTAGGGCCATCTTTGTCATACTTCGGTTGTTTCAGATTCACAGACCTGAACTCTCATTTGTTCTGGTGCTTAAATTTCTACTCGATTTTAACAGCATATCAATAAGTAGCACTGAGTGATGAGATGTCCAGAAAATCCATTTCAGTCTGGATGTATCTATGTAGAGCCCCATGGTATTTCAGAACCAAATGTCGCTTAGAGTCTTTGATACCCATCTTGGTGCACAAGGTATGGAAGGTATTGGTGAACTGTGAAACTTCTTGGCCCCTCTCTTGCTGTAGTGTGGTCCATCTCATGTACTGGTCCTCATAGTTGCCAATAGGGTAATATTATTCCTTTATTACATCCACAAAAAAATCCCAAGTGGGATCGGCCCTATATATTCCAGACTCCTCCGTGGAAATTTTCTCCCAATAATTTTCCCACTAATTTTTTGCATGAGGGAGATATTTAAGGAGTGTGAAGATGATCTTTTCTTTGTCGGAAAAATTGTGAACAAATAAATAACCTTCTAGCAGAGTTAACCACTTTTCTAGGGCTTCTGCATCTATCTTTCCTTCAAATACAGGAATATTAAAATTAACTTGTAACTTGAAAGGCGAGGTTCCTCCAAAGTGGCCGCTTGATGAATATGCACCTACGGTTATCGGTAGACGTTGAAGGATGTCGGAAAAATTCTCCATCATTTCTTCCCTCTGTCGCGTGAGAGCTTGCTCAAGCAACATAATGATAGGATCGTTTGCTCTATCATTTTTCTTTTCTTCTGCCATTGATGGTTTCTTGGGTGTGTGAGAGCGATTGTCTTCAAGAGAGACAATATCAAGACCCAACTTGTTATACTTGGACCTCGTCAGGGACATGCATTGAAAAAACGATCAAGAGCAACCTGCTTTGAAACCATTGATCCAGATTATTTTCGGCACGAAATGCGTGCAGAGATATAATAAATAAATTCACAGAGATATCGTAGATATTCAATAATATAACATAAATGTATCAGAGATGCAACCATAAAAAAAAATATACATTAATACACGATTTCTATTAATGAAATAAATGTACAGAGACTGTAAAAATACAGAGTGAAAGACTCGCTAGAATGGTGGTAGCTTATCTCTGAGAAGAGATGTGATGGCTACTCGCATTTGCAAGAAGATGGTTACAATGAGGATCTGAAATCCCTTTTACAATAAACAGGAATGCCAAAAACCCTATACATCCAAAAACCTAACCCTAGGAGATGAAGCGCCAAAAGTCATGTGGGCCGCGTTTGGGTAAGTGAGTACATAAACTTCCCGGGGTCATAACTTTTGCATACGATCTTCGTTTTACGCGTGTGATAGCTCATTGGAAAGGTATTGTCGAGGAGAGGGCTTAGTAATGACTTAGGATATAATTCACAACCTCTATCTCAAAAAACTTCATTTGGGCCCTCAAAATGGCCCCAAAGTTTAAAAACTGCTAAAAATAGTAAATTGCCAGAATTTTTTTTTGAGCCAGTCGGAAAAGGTGGGTGGCCACTGATATCCACCTGGATCAATCCTCCCTCCTTAGGAAGAAATGGTCTCCATTTAATTGAGTTCTTGGGGGAGAGGGAAAAGTGTTTTCTGAATCTGCATCCTGGTGAGCTGTTTGTCGTGCTGGAGACATCAAGCTACTAAGTTTGTGGAAGTTTGTCACAAACCTTTTGAGGCTGAGGCTGTTCAACAAGTCGGGATATATGAGAAGACAATGTGTAGAAGGAATATTTGTGCTTTGCTGCCACCTTTTCGAATTGCTTCTGTTTGATAGAAGGTGCTTGGGGTGAGGCTGTAGTGGTTGCAGTGTCCTTCTGTTCTCCTTTTGAACATAATGTGAAGAAGCTAAATTTTGCAGTATGAGATACTACCTTGCAACACATTTTAGGTGGAACGGTAGTTGGAACTACCTCTGGTATTCTGTAGAGATGACCCCCTAGAGAAACAATGAAACTGTGGGGTCAAGACTCATAAACAACATGGCGCTTCCACATATATGGTTGGCCCAAGAGAACATCACAGACATCCAGTGGAGAAACATCACATAATACCTCATCCTTGAAGGGTTGGATGTCGTATGACAATCAACATTGTTGGCTGACATGGAGATCTCGTCCTTGGCAAACCCACCTGATGTTGTATGGTTGCAGGTCTGGTTTTGTTGACAATCCCAACTGTTTGACGACCTCTGCTGAGATGAGGTTCTTCTGGCTTCCGCTATCAACAATAAAATGTAGCGGGATATCCTTCACCCACATCTGTAAATGAAAAAGGTTCTCCCCCTCTTCAGGATCTATTGTTTCTTCCGGTTGAATTGTTGTGGTCGCGACAATAGTAGTGGGGTCTGCGTCAATGATCTGTCCTTTACCATTATTTTTAGAATCAGATTATGAATTAGGGTTCGGATCTTTGTCTTTGATCTCGGCCACCAATGATTGTTTTGAGCGACATTCATCAGTGTTGTGCTAGGGGATTTTGTGGAACTCGCACCATTTTTCGGTGTCCTTCTTTATCTTCCCGTGACCCTTCTTTTCCTGTGTCTTGGACTTGTTTTTGGGAGACTTTTTGTTAGGTCCATATTTTTCATACTTCGGTTGTTGTGGATTTGCAGACCCGAACTCCTGTTTGTTCTGGTGCTTAAATTTCTGCTTAATTTTAACAGCATATCAATAAGTAGCACCGAGTGATGAGATGTCCAGAAAATCCATTTCAGTCTGGATGTATCTGTGTAGAGCCCCACGGTATTTCAGAACCAAATGTCGCTCAGAGTCTTTGATACCCAGCCTGGTGCACAAGGTATGGAAGGTATTGGTGAACTCCATAACTTCTTGGCCCCTCTCTTGCCATAGTGTGGTCCATCTCATGTACTGGTCCTCATAGTTGCTAACAGGGTAATACTGTTCCTTTGCCGCATCCACAAAAAAATCCCAAGTGGGATCGGCCCCGTATATTCCAGACTCCTTCATGGAACTTTGATCCCAGTAAGTTTCCCACCAATGTTTGACATGAGGGAGAGATTTAAGGAGTGCGAAGGTGATCTTTTCTTTGTCAGAAAAATTGTGAACAGAGAAATAACCTTCTAGCAGAGTTAACCACTTTTCTAGGGCTTCTGCATCTATTTGTCCTTCAAATACAAGAATATCAAAATTAAATTGTACCTTGAAAGGCGGGGTGCCTCCAAAGTGGCCTCTTGATGAAGATACATCTACTATTATCGGCAGGCATTGAAGGATGTGAGAAAAATTCTCCATCATTTCCTCCCTCTGTCGCGTGAGAGCTTGCTCAAGCAACAGATTGATAGGATTGTCTGCTCCGTCGTTTTTCTTTTCTTCCGCCATTGAGGGTTTATTGGGTGTGCAAGAGCGATTGTCTTCAAGAGATACAAGCTCGAAACCCAACTTTCTATACTCAGACCTCGTCGGGGACATGCATAAAAAAAACGATCAAGAGAAGCCTGCTCTGAAACCACTGATCCAGATTATTTTCGGCATGAAATGCGAGCAGAGATATAATAAATAAATTCACAGAGATATTGCATATATTCAATAAGATAACATAAATGTATCATATATGCAACCATAAACACAGATATACATTAATACATTATTTCTATTAATGAAATAAATGTACAGAGACTGTAAAAATACAGAGTGAAAGACTCGCTAGAATGGTGGCATCTTATCTCTGAGAAGAGATGTGACGGCTACTCGCATTTGAAAGAAGATGGTTACAATGAGGCTCTAAAGGCCCTTTTACAATAAAAAGGAATTCCAAAAACCATATACATCCAAAAACCTAACCCTAGGATATGAAGTGCCAAAATTCAAGTGGGCCCCGTTTGGGTAAGTGAGTACATCAACTTCCTACGGTCGTAACTTTTGCATACGATCTTCGTTTTAGGCATGTGATAGATCGATGGAAAGGTATTGTCGAGGAGATTCATTTTGGGGGCTCAGTCATGTATTTGAATATCATTGAGAACCTCTATCTAAAAAAACCTTCATTTGGGCCCTCAAAATGGCCCCGAAGGTTAAAAACTGCTAAAAATAGTAAATTGCCAAAATTGCCAGAAAATTGTTTTGAGCCAGTCGGAGAAGGTGGGTGGCCACCGATATCCACTTGGATCATAGGGTTAATAAAATAACACTCATCACCTTATTACCCACAAGAGAATGATCAAGTGGAAGCTGTGATTAAGTCTCTCAAGACCATTCTACAATGAACGATCAATTCGGCCAAGTCAAATTGGCATTTGATGTTGTACTCGATATTGTGGGCCTATCGAACATCTGTAAAGAATTCCACTGGTCTCTCAACTTTTCAAATCGTTTATGGGTTGGAAATAATCTTTCCTATAGAATGCCAGATCCCATCTCTTAATTTGGCAGTACATTTATCGCCATACACTTCACCACTTGAGGAATGATTATTATATCTCGATCAACTCAATGAGAAATGACGTGATGCAGCCTTGGATAATGAGGCTCACAAGAAAAAATTCAAGTGTCAGTATGATTGGTCCATTCGTCCTCGTATTTTCTCTAAAGGCGACCTTGTCTTGGTCGATGAACAAGATAAGGATCCCCTAGGGGCAGGCAAGTTCAAACCCATGTGGTTCAGACCGTTCATCGTGAAGGAGGTATTAAAGAAGGGTGCTTATCGTCTGGTTGACTTTGAAGGGAACTCTTTAGCGGAGCCTAGAAGTGGGATCTACCTCAAGAAGTACTACTCGTAGGTGGGTCGCCTTGGGTGACTTCTTGTATATATGTATAGTTCTTATACATTTTAGTTTTTTTCCTTTTGTTTTATGGACGTGTTTTTTTTTATGTCATCCTTTTCACTATGGAAGATGTCAAGTGAATCAAACGTGTTCGTTGGATTCATAGACGGTGCTAGCCAACACACTTGGAGGCTTGCTTCTGCAACTTGGGTGATCTTCACACCTCAAGGCGAGTTGTTATCTTTTGGAGGTATTTGTTTAGGTGACACTAGAAAAATTGTTGTCGAATATAGTACAGTAATAGAGTTGCTTTGTGACGCCTTCTCGCATGGTATCTCTTACCTCCAGGTCTACTTATATGCACAATTGGTTGTTTCCTAGTTAAATGGGGTTTACTGCATTTATGATCCTACTTTATCCAAGTGGATATCGGTGGCCACCTACCTTTTCCAACTGGCCCAAAACATGTTTCTAGCAATTTTGGCAATTTACTATTTTTAGCAGGTTTTAACTTCTGGGGCCATTTTGAGGGCCTAAATGAAGGTTTTTCGAGATAGAGGTTCTCAATGATATTTAAAGGCATAATTGAGCCCCCAAAATGAATCTCATCAATGATACCTTTCCAACGAGCTATCACACGCCTAAAACGGAGATCGTATGCAAAAGTTACGACCCCGGGAAGTTGATGTACTAACTTACCCAAACGGGGCCCACATGACTTTTGGCGCTTCATCTCCTAGGGTTAGGTTTTTGGATATCTAGGAATTTTGGCATTCCCGTCTATTGTAAAAATTCCTTCCGAGCCTCATTGTAATCATCTTCTTGCGAATGCAAGTAGCCATCGCATCTCTTCTTAGAGATAAGCTGCCACCATTCTAGCAAGTCTTTCACTCTGTATTTTTACAGTCTCTGTACATTTCTTTCATTAATAAAAATTGTGTATTATTGTATATCTGTGTTTATGGTTGCATCTCCGATACATTTATGTTATATTATTGAATATCTACGATATCTCTGTGCATTTCTTTATTATATCTCCGATCTCATTTCATGCCGAAAATAATCTGGATCAATGGTATCAGAGCAAGTTGCTCTTGATCATTTTTTTCAGTGCATGTCCCCGACAAGGTCTGAGTATAGAAAGTTGGGTCTCAATCTTGTCTCTCTTGAAGACAATCACTCTCGCACACCCAAGAAACCCTCAATGGCGGAAGAAAATAAAATCGACGGAGCAGACGATCCTATCAATATGTTGCTTGAGCAAGCTCTCACGCGACAGAGGGACAAAAATGATGGAGAATTTTTCCCACATCCTTCAACGCCTGCCGATAGAATCAGGCACATGTTCATCAAGAGGCCACTTTGGAGGCACCTCGCCTTTCAAGGTACAGATTAATTTTGATATTCACGTATTTGAAGGTCAAATAGATGCAGATGCCCTAGATAAATGGTTAAATCTGCTAGAAGGTTATTTCTCTGTTCATAATTTTTCTGACAAGGAAAAGATAACCTTTGCACTCCTTAAGGCTCTCCCCCATGTCAAACATTGGTGGGAAACTTACTGGGAGTAGAGTTCCATAGAGGATTCTGGAATATATGGGGCTGAGCCCACTTGGGATTTTTTTGTGGAGTGGTAAAGGAACAATATTACCCTATTGGCAACTATGAGGACCAGTACATGAGATGGACCACACTGCGGCAAGAGAGGGGCCAAGCAGTTCTGGAGTTCACCAATACCTTCCATACCTTGCACACCAAGCTGGGTATCAAAGACTCTGAATGACATTTGGTTCTGAAATACCGTGGGGCTCTACAAAGATACATCCAAAATGAAATGTATTTTCTAGACATCTCATCACTCGGTGCTGCCTATCGATATGCTATTAAAATCGAGCAGAAATTTAAGCACCAGAACAAATGGGATTTTGTTTCTGCAAATCCACAACAACCAAATTATGACAAAGACAACCCTAACAAACAGTCTCCTAAAAAGCCACATGAAAAGAAGGGTCACGGGAAGACAAAGAAGGACACTGGAAAATGGTGCGATTTCCACAAAATCCCCTGGCACAACATCGATGAATGTCGCTCAAAATAGTCATTGGTGGCCGAGATCAAAGACAAAGAGCCAAAACCTGATTCTGAATCTGATTCTAAAAAGAATGGTAAAGGACAGATCATTGACGCAGACCCCACTACTATTGTCGCAACCACAACAATTCAACCAGAAGAACCAACAGATCCTGAAGAGGGGGAGGACCTTTTTCATTCATAGATGTGGGTAAAGGGGACCCCACTGCATTTTATTGTTGATAGAGGAATACAGAAGAACCTCATCTCAGCAGAGGTCGTCAAATAGTTGGGATTGTTGACAACACCACACCTGCAACCATACAACATCGGGTGGCTTCGGCAAGGACGAGATCTCCGTGTCAACCAACAATGTTGATTGTCATACAACATCCAACCCTTCAAGGATGAGGTATTATGTGATGTTTCCCCACTGGATGTTTGTGATGTTCTCTTGGGCCAGCCATATATGTGGAAAATCCATGTTATCTATGAGTCTCGACCCCGTAGTGTCATTATTACTCTGGGGGGTCATCTCTACAGGATACCAGAGGTAGTTCCAACTACTGCCCCACCTAAACAGTTCCACAAGGTAGTATCTCATACTACAAAATTTATCTTCTCCACAATCTGTTCAAAAGGGGAACAAAAGGATATTGCAACCACTACAGCCTCGGCCCAAGCACCTTCTATCCACCAGAAGCAGGTCGATAAGGTTGCAGCAAAGCATAAAGATTCCTTCTACACACAGTCATCTCATGTAGCGAAATGGGTTAAAAAGGTCCAACCCTTCCAGCCACAGGTTCGTGACGACCTTCAACAAACCAAGCAGCGTGACGGTTCCAACAAGGCAAACAACTCACCAAGATTCAGATTCAACAATCGCTTTCCCCTCTCCCCTGGGAACTCAACGCAATGGACACCATTGCTTCCTAAGGAGGGAGGATTGATCCAAGTGGATATCGGTGGCCACCTAACTTTTCCAACTGGCCCAAAACATGTTTCTGGCAATTTTGGCAATTTACTATTTTTAGCAGGTTTTAACTTCCGGGGCCATTTTGAAGGCCTAAATGAAGGTTTTTTGAGATAGAGGTTCTCAATGATATACGAAGGCATAATTGAGCCCCCAAAATGAATCTCCTCGATGATACCTTTCCAACGAGCTATCACACACCTAAAACGGAGATCGTAAGCAAAAGTTACGACCCCAGGAAGTTGATGTACTAACTTACCCAAACGGGGCCCACATGACTTTTGGCGCTTCATCTCCTAAGGTTAGGTTTTTGGATGTCTAGGAATTTTGGCATTCTCGTCTACTGTAAAAAGGCCTTCTGAGCCTCATTGTAATCATCTTCTTGCAAATGCGAGTAGCCATCACATCTCTTCTCAGAGATAAGCTGCCACCATTCTAGTGAGTCTTTCACTCTGTATTTTTACAGTCTCTGTACATTTCTTTCATTAATAGAAATTGTGTATTACTGTATATCTGTGTTTATGGTTTCATCTCCAATACATTTCTTTTATATTATTGAATATCTGCAATATCTCTGTGCATTTCTTTATTATATCTCCGATCTCATTTCGTGTCGAAAATAATCCGAATCACTACTCTACATCGACAATTCCTTAGAGTATGTCTCTTAGAACGTTGTTTTGACTACATTACGTATATCCATGTTCCTAGGAGATTGAATCAAATGACAGATACTCTAGCTAATCAAGTATTAGATTGGCATATTGCACACACGTAAGAAAAGGAACACACCTACACATGTAAATACATTTGTAAATAAATGTAACCCATAATAAAAAAATATGTAGATATATATATATATATATCAAAAGTATCAGAGTACATAGGTGGGCTTATAACACAGGGCTTATGCCCTAAAAAATACACAAAGAGTGCCCATGGCATGTAAATGGTCCACCCTAAGCTAAGAACACGACCTATTGGCCATGCCATAGTGCACTATAGCATTTTCCAAATGTCGAAATAGTTGTACCTAGGTCTGTGGCACCCCAACAACATGAGGCTGCATAGATGGAAGAAGATCCTCGATCTTGGCCATGGGCACAGTACGGGTGAGTGCAGTCAATTTCCGCTCCACTCGTCTCAAAACTCTCTCAGCCTCTTCGAATGGAGGTACCCCTGCTGCTGCTACTGGTCCGGTAGCTGCTACTGGTAATGCCTCTGGTCATGGATGATGTATTCTCTGCGTAAAATTAGTTGGATGCACTAGTCCCACATCTATACATAACAGATACAAAGTTGTTAGGTACTCTGGTATACATAAAAATGATATATATAAAAATAAAAATAAAAATAATTTTTTTTTAAAAGAAAATGTACCTAACTCTCCTCGCTCTGCTCCAGGAGGTACGGGCATGTCAGGATCCTTGGAGAAGTTGATCCCGGCATAGGGGTAGTCTTCTATAGGCAGAATCTATCGAGACCACCAGTCAAAAAAAGCATCATCAAAGGCCTCAATGGTCCTCCCTCCCCCCTGTCGTGGCAATAATGTTGCCCATACGCACACTGTTGGGAAGGAGGCCACGTGCCCCTGTACTGTCTCTCATGGACTAAGAATGGGTACCCTCTCGAAGAAGAAAGAGAAAATAATAGTCCCGAACCCGAAGTTCTTGTTGTTCCACCCAAGACACTCTGTGAGTTGTATATTCATGCACTCTAGCATGGTTGTGCTCCAATCAAACACTTGTGCATTTAAGCACTATACTGCACAATGCGTATGCGCCTGGGAGGCCTAAAGTAAAGTCATCAATCCAGTGATCCACCCAATAATTAAAAATATCACTTTTATTGATAGGTTGGTGATTTTGTGGATCGGTACTTGGGAACCCACTTTATCTATTCCATCCTCGCAGTGTTTCCTGATCAACTCGACAATGTTGTGAGGCCCAGGGGGGAAAGCACGAAGGTTGAATGGTTCCCCTCTCCTCAAGACACCAGTTAGAAAATAAATATCTCCAGTCATTGGAGTCAACACTTGTCCCTCGAGAATAAACACCTCTGCATCTGGGTGCCAATAATCCACCAAGGCATTCAACAACCTGGTTTGTGCCCTCATGAGTGGACACCAGAATAATTTCCACAACCCACATTGTTTTAATGTGACAACAATAGAAGGGTCTTCCTCGACTAGTATATCAATGTCCTCATGCTCCCTCTCTCTCCAATGGGCATACATTCTACAAAATGTCAAGTTCAAAGGGGAGTTAAATAATGCATTTTCAGTTTTTTCATATGTTAGAGGGTGTGCATGGGCTATATTGAGCACAATCATGTATGTACATGGGCATATTATTCTTTTCTTGCATACACGCAGGGCCAACCTTTTTAAGGGTGTGCGCCCCCCCCAAAAAAAAAAATGCAAAAAGAAAGTATGGAAATGCAGGAGGAGCTAGTTTTTACTTACTTGGTCCAAGTGGAAGTTCATTTCATCCACTGAAGATCCTGGAATCAATTTCTTTCACAAAGGGTTGTTTTTGCTTTTTGGTCAATTCTCAATTTGCAATGGTGATAATGAGCTGGCAACTTCTATTTATAGACTTTTTTGGCCCTTTTTGTCATTTTTTGACCCCCGTTGTCGTTTTTTCTGGCTTGAAAATCATGTAATGTGGTTCTTGAGTTTCTCATTATATGTTACGATACACTTTACTTTTGGTTCGATGAAATTTTTGGGAGTTGGGACACTTTTAAGGTCCTTTGGTGAAAATTCGTTTCTCCAACTTTGTGCATTTAAGTTAGGATTCCACCTCCACTTGTTGCACCTCATTGTATTTTTCTCTTTACCATAGGATCGACCCCACCGAATTGTGACACAGAACAATCATTGCTTCTCTAGAAGTGTCGTAATTTAGTGGTAGAGCATACCTTCACATGGATGCCCTAGGTAGATCCTAGTTGCGTTTTGGTGTCCATGTCGTCCTTAATGACTTTAGTCTCGAGAGTCCTTTTAGTCTTGTCTTAATTATGAGTTTGAGACTTTACATGTCTGATATGTCATCACTCTTGGCTTCACCCTCAAGACTCCCAAAACATGGGTCTTCTTTTAAGCCCTTTTCAGACCCTCTAAATATGAAAAGATTGTCGAGCGATCTTGTTGTCCTTCACGCTCGCCAAAATAAAATTTGAAGGCACGTCTGTCCGAAGGTAGTTTACCCCTTTTTCGGTCCGGATGGTCAATTTTACGAACAACTGTATGCTCTAGGAACTTTGGTTCATTGGAAGAGTATTCTCAGGTATAATTTTAACCCTTTTTCGGGCACGAGGGACTAAATTTATGAAAAAGGAACCCCCATGGAGTCCATAGTTAAGCTCTTTTCAGAATCCCTAAAATTAAAAATATTTCTGAGTGATCTTGTTTCTTCACACTGGTTAAACCAGTCCAGAAGAACATCCATTATAGAGTCCATAGTTAATCTCTTTTCAAACTCCTTAAAAGTGAAAAGATCGACAAGTCACCTTGTTCTTTCACACTCATTAAATGGTTCATAAAAACATCTACTGGCATGAGTTTACCCCTTTTTATGGCCTATATATTAAGGAGGAAAAAGGTACACCTAGGGAGATTCGCCTTGCCGGGAGAATTCTCCTAAGTAGATTTTATACTTTTTCGAGCTAAGGAGACTAAATCTAGAAAAAGGCAGCGAGTCCATAGTTAATCTCTTTTCAGACTCCTTAAAATTGAAAAGATTGTTGAGTGATCTTGTCTTTGTCACAATCATTAAAATGGTTTTGAATAGACGTATTTTTGGTGCTAATTTATCCCTTTTTCTAATCGACTAGACTATCTTAGAAAAAGGTACCCCAATGGAGTCTTCTTTTGCACTTTTTTAGACTCTCTAAAAATGAAAAACCACCGATCTTACCTTCTCTGGGATTGTTTAAAATTAAATTGAAGTGAGTTATCATTGTGTCCTATTAATCGCATTTGCATCTCTGCGTCTTTGGCCTAATGTCGACTCCATGTTTCTCTCAACTGAACCTTTGAAGCATGCCTTATACGCAAGCCTTGTAGCACTTTGCCTTTGCGTCTTGACACCTTGACCCATGGAGGATTTTTCCCATGTGTCCTTTCCCTACACATGTCTCCTTTCTCTGATCATTAGTGTGTTCCTTGCACTTGGAACTAGTATGCTTGCAACACTCGTTCCTCCTTTGTAACGTAGCATTATTTTATTCTTTTTCAAGATTTTGTGGGTATATGCAATCTATAATGGTGAATATAGCATATGTACGTAGGCAATAGTGGTGAAATAACATACATACGCAGGGAGTAGTGGTGCAGGGCACGTACATCTTCAAAAATAGTGTTTTTAAGAAGATTTGTTTTGTATTGGATTGGCAAAAATAGTAAGTAAGATAACTTGATGCCAGGTCTACATGTGTGGTGCAATTTAGGATTATAACACTGGTTCTCATCATTTTTACTCTTTACCACACCATCCATATCATCCCTGGATACCAACCAAGTCTCGTCCCAAATGCAATCTATCCATATTCTGTCAAAGTATGGTAACTTGTCTTGTTCATATATCCCTTGCACAAATGGTTCCCAAGACCTGGGAAGACCTCTCAATACTACATTCACTAACTCAACATCCTCCATTGTCTCACCAATATATGTGAGTTCATCTTGGATCTAAGTAATGTTCATAAGATAACTAACAGTTGTGTCTTCACTAGTCATCCTGGCAATTTGAAGATGATGCTTCAAGTGTAACATCCTGCCACCATTCTTGTTTTGGTAAAGACCCACCGAAGCATCATACATATCCTTGGCAGTTTCTTTATTAGTAATGTGAGGAATCAAGTGGTTCTTCATGGACTCTAGAAATACATGCCTGGCCTTCACTTCCCTCTTCTTGTGAAATTCCAAATCTACTAGATCATTTGGGCTATGAACCACATCCTCAACATACTCCTTGAGGTCATTCTCTTCCAATAGAAGGAGAACCCTTTCCTTCCAAGATCAGAATTTGGTTTCTCCTTCCAACCTATCCTCAAGCTTCAATGTATTCACCATATTGACCTACTTAGAACAAGAAAAATAACAAGAACAAGTACAACACTCTTCTAGTGTTGTAGCCAACAAAGTGTCTGAAGATGATCCCCTTCTCTTCAAGTTCCAAGCTCTGTTTCCATGTCAATTTTCACATGCAACTCTATGTTACTAATTTCAAATCAGAAAATTTCTTCCTAGTGATCTAACTATCACTGAACACTTTTACACTCAAATTATTGAATGAAAAATCATATGCAACGAAAACAACAAGATCAGAGATGAATCATCAATTCAAAAGAGATATAATTTTTTTTTTCCTGTAACTTTATCTAATTATCCAAATATGAGGACCCAAAACCAGTCCTCTCAAAGTCATAAAATATGAGGATAGAACTAGTCCTCTCAAAATCACCAAATCTAAGGACAACCTTGTCCTCCAATAAACAAACAAGAAACCAAACCTCAACTATATTATGGAAATATCCTCTGCTCAAAAATCTATTGTAGACCACCTATATAGCCTGGTGATCCCACATGTCAACCTGTATGGATCTGTACCTTTCCAGAAAACCAGATATGTGATTCACCAACTGGAAATCCACTAACATATGTGGTTTTCTCTCTTGCAAACCATGCATACCCTATATAAGAGTCTTCTTTCTGCAACCCGCGTATATACATGCTTCACCCATCTACAAACCATGTATGAGTACATAAAACTGGTACAGTCACCTCCATACACTTCTCCCTCTTCCACCTTCTTTCTCCTAGGCCAGATTCGCCCCCTTGCATACTTTCCTAGCTAAGTTTACCAATCATCCTTGAAAAAACTACAGACCCACTTATTCCAACTTCATTCTTCCATGATGATGATCTAACATCACAATGACATCTCTCCTTTATATATAATTCCAATGAGTGTGTTTAGGAGCCCTTCCTAAAATCAACGATTAATTAGAATATTTTAATTCTCTTTGTGGGTGTGGCACCCCCACACAAACCCACAAATCCCATCAACTTTCCCATGAGGACCTAGCCTCATTTCTAGGCCGATTTCACTAAAACGAATGTCAAAATTGGTGCCAATGAAAATTCCCACATGACTGGCACCTTGGCCTCTAGTGGGAATACCTCCCAAATCTACAAAAATAAACATTCTCCCATATTCCATACTTAACATTTTCCCCTCGTAATTCAAGTATCTCTTACTCCATGCTTACTCTCCTCTCTTATGACTTATTCTATTTCTTATTTTCCTCTGCTAGTCTTATTCTCCTCCTCTTTGATACTACTCTCTTTTATATTCAACACTTGGAATATTTTTTGTATTTCCTACACCACTCCCTCTTCACATACCCTCCTAGTCCCATACTTATATTTTTTTTGTTGTATCTTCCTCACTTCACTCCATAAACTGCAGGTTCACACCCCCCTATCCCTCCATCCCCTAACTTATTTCATCCTCTTCTCCTTACTTGGTCATTTTTTTTTTAATTTTCTTCCCACTCCTTATTTATCCACACCCCCTTACCCCCTCACACCCTCATGACGCTCCGTGGTCATCCTTATCTCTCCACCTGCCATATTGTTCTATTTTTTTTTTCTTAATTCATATCCCTCGGACCCTCTCATCCCATATTCCCCTCCCTTAACTAATTTATTAATTTATTTCCAAGGTATATTAAGAAATGAGACCATGACACATGACAATCGATTAGATGATGACACATGGCAACCAATCAAACTATGACATATGGTAGATAATGAAATCATGACATGTGGAATCCTATGGAATCCTATCACAATATGACACATGGTTATGACATGGACATTGACTCACTACTGATCGAGCTATGACTCACTGTTGACTAGGCATTGACTAGGAACTTAATGGATGATGACTGGGCTATCAAAATATTTAATTAATTCATGAATTTTCCAAGGTTCGAGCCTCCATATTCTCCATAGTTTTCTTATGTTCCACATAAAGGCATGGTAAAGTTTAACTATATAAACACTTGATAACTTTTTACCACAATGCACGTGGGATTGAATTTCCTTTTAAAAAGGTGAATTGAGATGAAGGACCAAGATTAACCCATGAATTGATGAACGACTGTTGAGGAGGGATTTTTCATATGTCATATCTTGAGATACGAGCATCGATTTTGGACAAAATACACCTCGTTGGAAAGGTAATCTTAAGAGTAATATGGAACGGGATTCAAGATATGAAATTGGCCATGATGCTCTTAGAAATTGAAAGAATAGTCATCTATGTTTTCATGGTTTGCTGGTAAATATTCTTGGAACCTCAACTTTACGAGCTTATATATTGAGATCAATTGCACTCAGGAGGACTCATTGGAAAGTTGGGATGCTGAATATTGCATATAAAATGGTTTCTATGGCTGAAAGGTTAAATATATTGCTCATAAAATTAAAACACAGTCCACCTTTAAAAAAGGCAGTCAGTCAAAAATTTTGAAAACAAAATTTTATTTAATGACTTTTATTAAAGATGAAATGGGCCCCACTTCAAGGCACGAATGTCAATGATGCAAATTCATTAATGATACTTAAAAGAGGGATTAATAAAAGTGGTTATTCCAATAATACAAGCACGTGGAAAGACTAAAACCCTAACTACTTCAAGAAAACATTGAAAGTATATTTTAAAAGAAGGAAACATCATCAAAGAGAGGGTTATAAGTGAGAAATGAGATGTTCAGAATAGAAGGGTCCAACCATCAACATGAAACAAATCTTCTAATCATCAAATAAAGATCTCCATCTTCTCCATTCTTCTTCTTCTACACCATTCTCAAGGCTTTATGATTGTATTCCTGAACTGAGGATAATGTTGAGTTCTTGAGTGTTTCTTCTGTATTCTTCAAATACTTTTTCTCTATAATATCATGGAGTATTTTACATCCATGTATGTGATTTCCATATGTAAGCTAGGATTTTATATTTGATTCATGGAGATTTAGTCCTAGTGTTTGACAAACTTTATCTCTGAATATTTAGTCAATTGGTTTGTTGAGATGTTTTGTATTGTTGAATATATTTATGAAACTCCAAATAGAACTACTTCAGGGTATCACTTTATTAATTTCTTGGATCTTGGGATCTCTAAGCATGAGATTTTTGAAGTATGCTTATCAAATTATTTTCAGTTTTGATGCATGATATTTTTTAAGTATGAGCCAATTGTTGACTAACATTTGGTTACCTTGATTTCCCTCTCTTGTAATAATAATAATAATAAATTTATTTTAGAAGAAGGAAATTTTAAATGATCATCAGTTCATGGCATATCCCTTAGTCTCACATTCATCGCACATTTTTTATATTCAAAATCCAAGTATGTATGCTCAATACATCCATGTTTTTGTTCAATCTCCCAAAGAGAATTTCTTCCATATGAAATGAAGCTAATTTTTCTTGGAACTAAGAATTATTGGAACCACACTTATGTTCTTGGAAATTATCTTGTTCTCTCATATTCCATACTTAACCTTTTTCCCTCTTAATCCAAGTATCTCTTACTCCATGCTTACTCTCCTCTCTTACAACTTAGTCTATTTCTTATTTTCCTCTCCTAGTATTATTCTCCTCCTCTCTTATACTACTCTATACTACTCTCTCTTCCATTGAAAAGTTAGAATATTTTTTGTATTTCCTACACTAATATACACTGCAATCTCTTCCCATACCCTCCTAGTCCCATACTGAGATTGTTTTTGTTTTTTCTCCCTCACTTCACTCCATACACCGCACTTTCACGCCCCCCTTATCCCTCCATCCCCTACCTCCATCCTTCCACTTCTCCTTACTTAGTCATTATTTTTTAATTTTATTCCCACTCTGTATTTCTCCATACCCCCTCACCCCCTAACGACCCTCTGCACCCCTCCCTATCTCTCCACATGACGTACCTTTCTACCTATTTACTTAGTCATTTTAAAAATTTTCTTCCCACTCCTTATTTCACCATATCCCCTTACCCTCTCACCCCCTCACGACGCTCCGCGACCCTCCTTATCTCTCCACCCACCATACCTTTCTACCTTCATTTGTCCACTTCACTTTACTTAGTTTTTCTTTTTTAATTCTCTTCCCTCCCCTCTCATCCCATACCCTCCTCCCTTAACTAACTTATTAAGTTATTTCCAAGATAAATTAACCAATGATACTATGACACATGGAAATCAATGGGACAATGACACATGGTAGTTAATCAAACTATGACATATGGTAGCTAATGAAATCATGACATGTGGAATCCTATGGAAAAATATCACATCGTGACACATGGTGATGATGTGGATGTTGACTCGCTATTGACTAGGATATGAATCACTATTTACTGGGTGTTGATTGAGCACTTAGTGGATGTTGACTGGGTGTTATGAGGAAAATATATCTATGGATAGGGTAAATAACAATAGATGGAAATGACTACAGAAATCAAATCTCTTCTCAAGTATTCTATATAAAAAAATATGATGGAAAGACAAGGTAAAAGGCCTGCCTCGTCTAGACGTTCGATGAATTCCATCATTGAGCACTTGACCCAAAGCAATAGACCTACCACTAGTCCTCAACAACCCAACAAAGAATGCATATGGTGATATTATATAATGTTAGCACATTCAATAGCATAATCCATTAATAAACATGACAAATACACCCATGGCATAATAATTCAATATATTTTCAAGATACCAATTGGACAAAAAAAGAGTATTTATATTAATAAATGATCAGCAGAAGTGAAAATGTTACAGACTTCCGTGTTGGCACGGTTTGGAACAGAGAAACTAAGTTCCTTATATCTGGGCCTCCACCACTTCAATCCTCCATCAAAGGCAAGCTCATAAGAGAGGGAAAATGAGGTTCTCGATCAATAAGGTAAGAGCTTGGGGGCTGAACATTGTGTTCAGACTTAAAGGACAAAGGGATGCAGACTCAATATGAAGTAACTAATTTCTCCAGAGTAACTTTTCTCTCAAAGTTGAATTCTTTCTCTTCTTTCCATAGCTCAGAATTGACCCATTTATAGCCTTCAAAATGGAACTGAAGGGCTGAGTCGGAACATTTCCAGTATATGGAAAGACAAGGATCATAGATATCCTATCATGACATGGAAACCCAACATTAATTTTCATTTTCTGGCACAAATCCTGATGTACATGGGCTATAGTGGAGAAGCATGTGTATACACTTTTTGTATAGTGTGAAAGATTCGTACATGTGGAAAAATATTTATTTTTGGCTCTGTATTTTATAAATAGGGAAGATAAGTCTGCATAGGGAAATGGAATAAGGCCTTATGTGCAAGATTGCACAGGGTGAGGAAAATATTTCTATAATAGATTCCCCTAATGTGTGAGGTCAGAGGAGTATCTGTGATGGTCAAAATACATTATAAACAACCTAGAAGTGGAGTGGTAAGGAACCAACTGGACGAACTAGTTGCTCATTACATTCTTCACTGACTTTGCATACATGGCTGCCAATAAAACTACACTGCAAATCCATGTGAACATATACCAAACAAGTGTTCATGGCCATGAATAGGAAAATAAAAATGTATTTACATGCCAATAGCTAACATAGTCATGAACAAGGCCCAGTAGAACTAGTCTCAAAACCACTCTGAAGATATCTATATACCATGGAGTACAATTTGATCTCCCATGATCACTGAAGTCATAAAGGTATTGGTCCAATGAAAAGGAAGCAACAACTCAGGAAAGTTGCAGCCACATAATGATGTCTTCAAGCCATCTATGAAATCCACCAAGGGTGCAAGTCTACATCATGTGAATAAAGGATTTGAGGTTGAACACAATGAGACATTGTTTGATTAACGGTCATTGATGTATACCGTTAACAAACGTGAGACAACCTACCGATAATGAAAGTAGGTATCAAGGCACCGAGTACATTATTACAAGTGTGAATAAAGGAGTTGGTGTTGAACACCTGAATAATCCATTGATCATGAGACATTGATGTATTCCCAACTGTCGATGGCAAGAGATCCTGACACTAATGACTGCAAGCCTCAAGGTACTCATAAGAATCTAGGTCTCGTTTCCAGAATAAATGGGTTGAAATCGATGGAAAGAGACCCGCTGAAAGGAGAACATTAAGGCATATCTCATCATTCAGCAAGAGGTACAAAGAAGGAGCTTCATGGTTTGGTGGAAATCAGACGAAGAAAATGTTCATGAACCAACAAACCTGTGTGTCTTTTGCGTGTGCCAAGTGAAAGAGGTACACAAAAAAGACCCTTTGAATATCAGCCAATGATGAAAACTGTTGAAAAAGGTGAGGAAACTACCAATAAGGCTAATGGCATCCAAGACACTGTACGAATCCCAATGTGTGAATAGATGTCTTGCCATCGAACATAAGGAAAACCACCTAGTCAACGACCAATGATGAAATGTTGATTGTTGAGTTCAAGGTTACCTACCAATGATGAAAGTAGGGCCAGGGTGCATGATAGGAATTTTGTATCATGTGATTCTAAGACAAACTGAGGGTATGGACGACATGTAAAGTCAATATTTCTGAGGAGTGGCTGACACAGGTTGATAGACTTCCTTTGAACAAGAGCATGAGACATATGGAGGACTCCGACAACATAGAACCAATGATGAAACCATGAGATGCAGGAGGCATCAATGAAATTATCTATAGGGACTAGAAGAGTAACTAGTCAGTAGAGAAGACTTTGTAATGAGCTCAACTTCCTAAGGTCATGTTAATCCCAAAATTATGATGATGAATGGAATCAATAACTTTGTGCTCTATTCAAATGCGACATGACTACTGTCGATATGAGATAATACTCCCTTCCCCCCCCCTCCTTCTTTTTTTTGTTTTTTCATAGACAAATGAATGTTATGATACAGAGGAGGAAATGAGTGTCGCAAGTAAGAAAAACTAGTTCCAACGGTGGAACATAGCTATGCTCAATGCAAGGAGATGCATGCAGGAGATGGACACTCAGGGGAATGTTCCCTCCTAGGTATAGGGTGTCAAATTGTGAAGGATATAAACAAGGCTCTGTTTGGTTGAGAATGCAAAACTACTGAGGCAAACAGTTTATAACGCAAAGCGAGAACTGGCTAAAGGCTCAATACTACAAGAAAGGGCATGAGATGTAATAACAACTTAATGCCAAAAGATGTCCTTTTTTATGAATTTTAGTCTACTTGGTGTGAAAAAGGGATAAACTTGTGCCAAATAGACGTCTTTTCAAATCCAATTTACGAGTGTGAAAGAGACAAGTTCACTTGACAATATTTTCGCTTTTTGAAACGAGTCGAAAAAGAGATTAACTAAGACTCACGAACTTTCAAGTCCAATTTAACAAGTGTGAAAGGCACAAATCACTCGACAATCTTTTCATTTTTTGAACGAGTCGGAAAAGAGATTAACTCAGACTCATTTGGGAGAGTCTAGGCGGAAAGTCATGGGGGGGGGGCAAGGATCATGTGTAGAACTTTTGCGGAACGTCAGTATCTTATAAATAGCCGACATAATCTTGGGAAAACCCAAGGATCTCCAAGTCAAGGAGGATAAAGTACCAGCGTAGGATACAATCTCAGTGATATATCAGATAATGTACCTTACTGGAAAGGACATAGGCAAGGGAATTGGATACCCCACAAGACCATTCCAATTGAAGGTGATCTCCTCAAAACCTGGAGGGAGAGGAATCGGGGAAAGTGGAGCTCTCTCTCATTCATAAGGTGCAATATCATGGATACTGACGACATGGTTGAAGGATGCATCACCCTCTGCAAAGAGAGTAGGATTGACTAGAGATTTCACTGGTACGACCACTTCTTCAATTCTAGGTTGAAGAGGATGCAGGATAATATGGATAGGGGATACATCACCCTCAAAAATGGGGGTGTGATCAAGAGAAGAGTGCAGTGGAATTACTGTCATGTCAATCAATGGTAGAATAAGGTGTGGGGAAACCACATATGCTTCAAAATCCGAAAGGCCCTTAGGCGAGCCCCACACTTTTGGTATCACAGTTGTGGATGGACATAAATGAGTAAGGTGATCTCCTTCAAAAGTCCTGGAAAGGAATTTAGGCTTACGTCTGAGGCATTTGGGCTTCTTAATGCCCTTAGTTTAGTTCACAACAACTAGTGACATACTATCAACGCGACTGGTAGAGGTGAGAGAGTCATCTCCTACATGGTATACCAAGGTTGGATATGTGACATTGATATGAATCGTGGTGATTAGTGTGGTTCCCCCAACATAACTGGTAGCATTCGGGTGTAGGTTGTCAACAAGACTTGTAGGCGTTGTCAACCCATCTCCAACATGACTGGCAGAGGTTGGTGATGGAGCTCTAGTATGAATGAGAATGACTGGGCTAGCGGTGAGTTGTGGCAGTTGATACCAAGGTCCAGGGAAAGACTAGCTTTGGAATATTGCAGGCTAGGAAGGATCCTGGTTCACCCCCTGCCTCTATCCAGAAAGGTAGTATCCCCAGCCTAACTGATTCGTAGAGGTGTGCATGAGCATCATCACCGAAGTTTGTGAAGAAACAAAAGTATGATAAGGAATATTCAAGTGAGGATATATGTTTCTCCCTTGTGAATGGTTCCATAAAGAGGGTATCCCGAACCATAAAACTGATTCTCCCTATATTAAATTCCCATGGATACATGAGGACCTGTCATGGGAAAATTATTCGAAGGAACCAACATGGAAAAAGAAGGATACATGGATGGGGTGTAATAAGTAGAATAGGCACCCATCTGAGTGTTAGCTCCAGATAGATTATGGATAGGATTGGATCCGTAAGAGGGGAGGTTCCAACCTCCTGCAGTGAGATTTTTTTGAGGGATGTGACTCATATTGAATGAAGATATAGGCATTGGAGCTATGGTGCCCCTGGATCCAATGTTAGGATACATATAAGTATACTAGGGAGATGATTGCACGGGCGAAGGCATATCAATAGGAGCATGACTAGAGACCTAAGGCACAGACTGAGTATCATAGTTCTGCATATCATTATGAAAAGCAGAAGGATTCATCCCCATGAAATGAGTGGGCATCATGGGAAGGGTAGTGGTAAATGAGGGAGCAAAAGGAACTCCATTGTCCATGATAATGAAAACTCAGTATAGACCCCTAAGGCCAACTAGTAATCAAAGATCAGACCAAAAGTCAAACGGCCAATATGCATACAAATGGGGTAAAGTGGCTGAGTGTGTTACAGGTATGAACTAACTGAGAGGGGGGGGGTGAATCAGTTAGTGTAGATTATTAATAATTTCTCTCCTTTTCTAGCTTTGAATCATTAATCTTAGTGGCAGTGAGTCTTTACTGTGAAATCCAGAGTTATAAACATAA
>ML791747.1:0-17560 GCA_009831015.1 Picea engelmannii | reverse complement strand
TCAGCGTCTGTGTTTGCATTTGTGTTGCAGCATGTTTCAGCATCTGTTCTTCATAAACAATCGATTTCCATCAATGACAACCTTGATCATCTGCGCCTTGATCATCTGCGTCATCTCTGTTGTAGCCATATTTCCAACAGAGTGGCCTCCCTCCCTAAAGAAGGTATGTCTCACCCAAGAGGGGCCTGAGACTCCTTGCTAAAGATCGAAACAAAATCATTTATAAGGGCCCTCGTGGGCTTAACAACCGGTCGGTCAGATACCCTCGGAGAGGTAATCCTCCATAAAGGTTGTGTGTTGTCTGACCATTATCTGACCCAAGGTACCTGCAGAATAACCCCTGCAAGTAACCTATGAGACACCTAAGAAGCAACTAATAAACCATTGTATAACCGATGCACAGGCAAGCAGTTGTAAGTCAGGTCCACCGTATGGGCAGGGTAGCAAAGCCCGAAACCTTGAAAGTACCGCCTCTCACGGAGGTAAAGGCACTAGAAAGATCCATAGAAATATCTCTGATGCTAGGAAGGTATCGGGGGGATATCCCTTCAACCATCTTCGCACGACCTCGTGATTAAATCCGGTGTGAGCGGAGCCTCCTGATCTTACCAATTACACAATGGATTTCTCCACTCCCTTTCTCAGACACATATATTGATTTAATATCCTTGGAGAAGTTTACTCACAAAATCCTATTCCAAGTCACTAAATCCCAATCTAGTTTGTGCACCCTAGAAAAAAAAATCGTGACTAATCAATTTTAAATTATAGCGCTAATTTTAGTGTCCGTGATTACTCAAAAAGGTATGGTAGTGAAACTCATGATGTTATGACTCTGAAAGAGAAGTAAATATGAAAAATAATGCAAAGTCCTAACTTTAAATTTCAATGAATGATATGCTTCTAAAAACCAATGCAATTTTCAATTTCAACTCTACAATTCTAAAGTAAAAATGCAATATTTCATTATATGCACTAAGCTAATGACAAGGATTCAAATGACAAAAAATGTCAAGCAATGCAAAATCCCTATTTTTTTGTATTTTCAATATAATAAAAAAGAAAATGCATTGATTGGAAAGTAACTTGATATATCGCCCTACTGTGTATAAAAATAGATAACTCAAGAAGGATACCAAGAAGGAAAACACCCAGCCCGATGTACAAGGACAATAAACAATGAAAAGGTGATGAGAAAGATTCTACCCAGAAATTCAACCAAAGATGGGTTTCCTGTCATCCCACAAGCACTTAATAGGCACTACAGAGACCTAAGAAGGCTCAACAAACATCAAATCCCACCCAACAACCATCAGACCAAGAAAAAAGGCAAGGAAAGCTAATGTACGGGACTGTTTAGGAAAAAAGAGCGTATATACGCATCTTGTAGTGGGACAACCTACGTATGTACGCGACTGTCAGAGAAAAAAGAACGTATATGTTTCAAAACAAGGCCAGGCAAGGGAGGAAGGCTAAAAACGCAGACCCAAAGTGAACAGAGGTTGTCAAGCAATGATAGGACAAGAAACATAATAGAAACAAGAGAAATTTAAGAAGAAAAGTACTCCAAACCCTAAGAAAGAAGATTTAATCCCTAGTATGGTCGCCAATTCTGTTACGAGGAAAATCTCTCTATGGCTAGGGTAAACCACAACAGACGGAAATGAATGCAGAAATCAACTCTCCTCTCAAGTATGTTATATAAACAAGTATGCTAGCAAGACAAGATAAAAGGCCTACCTCGTCCAGACGTTCGATGAAGTCCACCGTTGAGCACTCGACCCAAATAAATACACCTACCAGTAGTCCTCAACAACTCAACAAAGCAAGCATATGGTGATATTATATAATGTTAGCACATTCAATAGCATAATCCATTAATAAACATGACAAATACGCCCATGGAATAATAATTCAATATATTTTCAAGATATCAATTGGACAGGAAAAGAGTATTTCTATTAATAAATGATCAACGGAAGTGAAAATGTTACAGACTTTCGTGTCGGCACGGTTCGGAACCGAGAAATTAAGTTCCTTCTAGGCGGGCCTCCACCACTTCAATCCTCCATCAAAGGCAAGCTCATAAGAGAGAAACAATGAGGTTCTCAATCAATAAGGGAAGAGCTTGGGGGATTAACACTATGCTCAAACTTAAAGGACAAAGGGATGCAGAGTCAATATGAAGTAAATAATTTCTCCAAAGTAACTTTTCTCTCAAAGTTGAATTCTTTCTCTTCTTTCCATAGCTTAGAATTGGCCCATTTATAGCCTTCAAAATGGAACTGAAGGGCTGAGTCAAAACGTTTCCAATATATGGAAGGACAAGGATCATATATCGCATTTTGTGACATGGAAAACCGACATTAATTTTCATTTTCTGGCAAAAATCCCGATGTATGCAGGCTGTAGAGGAGCAACCTACGTATACACATGATGTATAGTGTGAAAGATGCGTACATGTGGAAAAATATTTATTTTTGGCTCTGGATTTTATAAACGGGGAAGATAAGTCTGCATAGGGAAATGTAATAAGGCCTTATGTGCAATATTGCATAGGGTGAGGCAAATCTTGCTATAACACTGGGCTATCAAAATATTTAATTAACTCATGAATTTTCCAAGGTTCGAGCCTCCATAGTCTCCATAGTTTCCTTATGTTCCACATAAAGGCATAATAAACTTTAACTATATAAAAACTTGAGAAATTTTTACCGCAATGCATGTGGGATTGAATTTCCTTTTAAAAAGTCAAATTGAGATGAAGGGCCAAGATTAACCCACGAATTGATGAATGACTCCGGAGCAGTGATTTGTTTAAGGTCATATCTTGAGATCCGGGCATTAGTTTTGGATAAAATATACCTCATTGTAAAGTTAATTCAAATAGGAATAATATGGAATAGGTCTCAAGAGATAAAATTCACCATGATGCTCTCATAAATTGAAAGAAAAATCAGCTATGTTTTCATGGTTTGTTGATAAATCTTCTTGGAACCTCAACTTTACGAGCTTATATCTTGAGATCCAGAACTCCAAATTTCACTCAGAAGAACTCATTGGAAAGATGGGATGATTAATATTGAATATAAAAAGGTTTACATGGATGAAAGGTTAAATATATTTCTCAGAAAATTAAAACATATTCCACTTTTAAAAAAGTCAACCAGTTAAAATTTTTGAAAATAAAATTTTATTTAATGACTTTTATTAAAGATGAAATGGGCCCCACTTCAAGGAAAGAATGTCAACGATATAAATTAATTAATTTGAATTCAATGAGGGATTAATAAAAGTGGTTATTATGAGAAGAAAAGCATGTGGAAAGACTAAAACCTTAACTACTTCAAGAAAGCATTGAAAGCATATTTTAAAAGAATGAAACATCATCAAAGAGAGGGTTAGAACAAGAAAATCAAAAGTTCAAAATAAAAGGGTCCAGCCATCAACATGCAACCAATATTATTATCATCAAACAAAGACCTCTATCTTCTCCATTCTTCTTCTTCTACACCATTTTCTCAAGACTTTATGCTTGTATTTATGAACTGAGCATAAGGTTGATTTCTTGAATGTTTATCTTGTATTCTTCAAATGTTTTTTCTCTATACGATCATGGAATATTTTACATCCATTTATGTGATTTCCAAATGTAATCTAGGATTGTCTATTTGATTAATGGATATTTATTCCTTGTGTTTGAAAAACTTTATTTCTAAAGATTTAGTCAATTGGTTTGTTGAGATGTTTTGTATTGTTGAATATCTTTATGAAACTCCACAGAGAACTACTTTGGGGTATTACTTTAATAATTTCCCAAATATTGGGATCTCTGAGCATGAAATTTTTTAAGTACGGCTATCAAATTATTTCTAGTTTTGAATGAAGAACTCATTTAAATTTCTCTGAAATGATCAAAACTATTTCATCCTTTTTCTTGTGAGAATATATGGATGTATTATCTACTTGCATGTGAATTAGGGGTTTGTATAAATGATTTTGAGTATACATGTATTCTAATATTGAATCCTTTATTCAATATTTTTATTGTTCAGAAACTACTCGTTGCACATAAAGATCAGATCTAGTTATCCAGAACCATTCCATATACAAATCAAAGCAATAAAGATTTGGGGTTTGTTTTCTAGAATTCTCCCCAATCCAAGAAGTATGAAGATTATATTTCAACCAAAGAGGAATAACACCTCTATAAAAATGTAGGGGGATTCATATCCTCCTGAGGTTGTTGTTTGGATATTGACAAATATAAACATCAACAACTATGAAGGACTGAAGGTCTGGGATATTTCCTTGTGCATTGTTTTGAGGTTTTGATGTTGTCGTTAATGGATGTTGTTGTTAGTGAATGTTTTCGTCAATGGTGTTAAAATAATGTAACTGCAAAGTGTATTCTTATTATTATTTGATATATTATTCATTGGATCAATCCCCATTGTGGATTGATCATGTCAGTTATTATAAAGGACCAAATCCCCTTTTGCGGATTGGCCAAAAGATAATTGTAATAGGCAGAATAAGAAGTCGGCCCCAGAAGATATTAAAGAGGCCCCAAAATATAATAAAGGTAGTTATAACCACCTAGTTGGAGAAGTCGGCCCTGCTAGTGAAGAGACACTTCACACATGCCAGTCTTGTATAAATAAGGAGGCTAGCGTCTCACTTAGATACACAACTCACTTGCTCATTTTGAGAGACAAGTTTCAGAACTGTAGTTAGAGAAGAAGGAGAGAGAGTGGCGCATCTTTGGGAGAGGATCTTCTGTTTTAGTTTGAGTTATCTCTTGGCATTGTATTGGCTATCTATAATAAGGAAGTTTTGCTGGGTTTTCTTCCCCTGGAGGGTTTCCCAGGATAAATGTTGTGTATCTTGTGATTGTGTATTTCTCAGTGATCTTGTATTATGCTATTGTTATCTATTGAAATGAAAAGAACTATAATAATGGCTTAAACATTAACAAATGGATTTTGTCGTTAGTGGATGTTTTTTTCAGTGATTACATTATGGGAATGATTTTATGAGGATTTCTATAGTTTGAAGGATTTTCTATGGAATGAAGCATGCAGGTGAATTCAGAAGTACTCTTTGTATGAAGATATTGGATTCGTGTATATACATTTATTATTGATTTGGTGCTCAGTTTAGGATATTGGTGTCTCCAGTAGGTTGGGGCCTACATCTTGTTGTATTGGTTCTCAATTGAGGATATTTGTGTCTCGAGTAGGTTGGTTCCTACATCTTACTGAGTTGGTGCTTAATTAAAGAGATTGTTGTCTCTAGTAGGTTGGTTCCTACAATATTTGTAATAGTAGGTTGGTGACTACAAACGTTTATAAAGATAAGTTTATTGTCTTCTCCCAATTGATTTTCCATGTTAAAATTTGTGCATTATGATTTGAGATTATATGTGATTATAGTTTCTCGAATAATAAATAATTGATGAATAGTTAAATAAAGAAAAAAACTATCTTAAATTGATTCAACCTCCCCCCTCTCAGTATAAGCATAAGTTCAATAGATTTTTGTTTCCTTAGGATCAAGAATGAAATTTTTTAGATGATACCTTTAGATTGGTCTTGAAAATGATGAAGAAATTTATAAAGGGGCTATTTCAACCTTTGTTTCAAATTTTTCAAGTGTTAGTGAGTTCCAGAGGAAAGAAGAGGACTTTCCTTCCACAGTCTGAATAAAACAACTCAAGGCTTGTTGGTTAAAAAGAATAAAGAGTTTGAAAGACATGCTAGTTGAGTGTGATATTATAAGTGTTAAAAGAGGGGAGTTTTATTTGAAATTAATTGAAATGGTTTTAGATGGATCAACTAGAGATGTGGAGGACCCACATCTAATATTGAATTCCATACTTATGTTAAAGGAAAAATTTGAAGTAAATTTGGACTCATTAAAAATTGCGTCAGCTGAGAAGTTTAACAACTTGACCAAGTATTCAGAAACATAAGTGGAAATTTAGTTGGTTAGTTATGTAAATAGAAATGAAGACATTGATGACACCCTTCAACAAATTTCAATGGAATTCAAAGATCTAGAAAATTCATTATTTGATATAAAACAAAGGAAAGAAATAATCATGGCACCATTGAGAGATTACATCAAGAATTGGTTAAAAAAATACTTAACTAAAATAATTGAATCATGTCAAGAAGAAGCAATTTTAATCGATCAAGAAATTTTAGCGAAGGAGAATATAAAAGACACACCAACAATCAGATAGAAATGGAGAGAGAGAGAAAATTCATCACAGTAAGTAAAGAGGTCACTTTTCATAATTTCATATCCTTCATACTTCTCATTTAGAAATCATCCAATTGTGTATTTTCATTTTTTGAGAACACGTAACTAATATCTGATCGTATTTTTTTTCTTCGCCCAGGTCTAGTCCGATTCTACTTTCTTTTAAGGTCCACAGAAGCCCCATCCCAGTCCATTTGGACGAACACAATCTTTTAACTTTACTGTAAAACAAACTATTATTTTTTAACTCCCTAGAGAATTATTTCAGGGTGCAAGTTTAATGACTTTTCAGACTTCAAATTTATAAGATTGAGATTTTTTTAAGTGTACCTATCATATTCTCTTCCATTTTAAATGCCATACTCTTTTAAGTGGACTTATATTTTTCTATCTTATGAATGTGACCAAATATTATTATGATGTGATGGATATGAGGAATTTGTTATTTTCATATTATGGTTTCCCTAACTTTGTATAATATTGTGTAAATATTATATTTAATTCTACAAAATATTATTGGTCCTTCTATTAGGAACTTTTTCTTTGTGAATATACTCTTATACTTAAAAATGTATTTTCATAGTTTATTTTCAAGATTTTGGGGTTTTTTTGTTTAGAACTCTTCTATTTGATAGTATAATACAATAACATCAAGCTATATCTTTCAGACTATAACAAAGGAGTACCACCTCTATAAAAATGCAAGGGGATTTGATCCTCGTGAGGTTGTTTTTTGGATCTTGATCAATCTAAACATCAACATTTTGGGCAACCATACCAAGGATAAAAAAGGGTTGGTTACGAAGACCATAATTTTAATTACTCAACATGAACCTAATCAACCTCAGTTACAAGTCAGATTCAAAAATCAAGGAAGAGTGTTGCATCAATTATGTGATTTGGTGTTGGCAACAACAAAAATTTGAGAAGAGATCGAAATATCTTGGGAAACCCTTGATTAAGAGGAAGAAATATAGATAGTGCTAAGACAAAGAAGAAGGGTGTGAATCCAAGAAAAACGGGAACCCTATAAAGTTCCACTAACAAGAAGTAAGAGAAAAAACTTCACCTTCATGAAGTTGGTGAAAGTTCCAAATCAGAAATAACAAGAACACTAATCAT
The DNA here is from genome assembly GCA_009831015.1 of Picea engelmannii. Lineage (NCBI taxonomy): Eukaryota > Viridiplantae > Streptophyta > Pinopsida > Pinales > Pinaceae > Picea > Picea engelmannii. Next base: position 10,171 of record ML791747.1, on the reverse strand, counting down.
GGGTGATCAAGAAGAAATAAATGATATTCTTGAGAATCGAGAAGAAAGAAATGAAAGACAAAGAGTTCCAAGAAGAAGGGCTAGGTCTATCCCACTTAATTTGTAAGGATAACAACATATGTTACCAACCCTCACTCAAGGAGATCTACCAGTTTTTTTCAGGTGATGGAACCATAGATCCAAATAAAAACATGGATCAATTCAAAGTTGTTTGTGATATATATTTAATTGAACATGACAATGGTATAGTCAAAATGTTTCTGCAGGCCTTGATAAGTTGAGCTTATGAATGGTACCTTTCTCTTCTAGCTCAATCAATCAAATAATTTGATGACATATAAAATATGTTTATGACTATGTATGCACCTCCCATTGCAAATCATATGTTGCTCACTCAGTTCACTCAAATTCATCTCGAGAAAGGGGAGTGAATAAGAGATTTCAATTTGTGATTCTTCAAGACTTTGAATCAAATTCCAGAAGAGAAAAGACCAAATGTTCATTTTATGTTTGGATGTTATAAGAATGAAATACCCACAAATGTAAATTATACAATTATTTATTCACAAATAAATGATTAGCATAGATCCATTTAGAAATAAACAGAGATGGAAGAATTTATATTGGAGACCAATGTTGATCTCATGATCATTCTTGGGAAATTAGAAAGATAAATTAATACTCTTTCCATATCACATAAAGGACCATTTCCTTCAAGAATTTTTTAAAATCAAGCAACTGGTGGAGGTATTCTCTAGGGTGTCCCCCCTAAAGTCCAAAATGACTCAGCAGTCTCCTAGGAAACAAGACAAAAAATATATATTGCTCAAATAAGAATAACCATCATACATATGCAGAATGAAATCACTAGGCTGAAAAGAGACAAAAATTTTCATCCCACCAAATCAAAATACAAGACTCCCATTACAATATCAAAGAGTAATAAATGAAAAAAAACATAGACCAAGAGCACTAAGATTTCCAAATCCTATTGATGTGGTATTAGAATAAATTGTGGAAGAAGAAAGACTTGAAATTTTTTATCATGAAGCCAACGTCACCCAAGATGAAGTTTTAGAGTCAGCATAGATGGATGAAGGCTCATAATCCTTTTACATTTTTGATGAACAAGAATATCCTTATTATTCACAAGATAATGGTTTCTAGACTGGCGCACAAGAACATCACAAGTGAATAAATTCAAGATAATGGAAACACCTGAAAAAGAAAAAGTGAAAGTAAGTACCGCAGAATCAATAAAGCAACAAGAAGTTGCTACTCAGGAAAATAATCCACTATAAATAAAATATAATCTAATTGATGACTTATCCAAACTCAAAATTACCATTCCTTTCAGTAGGTGGCGAGTACACCACAACAAAGAGAAAATATTTTGAATATACTTAATGATTCACAAACAAGAATATAACCTACATTCATAAATACCAGGCAGAAAAAAAGTATTTCATCAGTTAGGCCAAAGGGTAAAGTCCCACCATTCTACATATCCATAGAAAATCATGACTTTACATTACATAATTGTATGGTTTATAGTGGAGCAACAAACAATATCACACCTTTATCATTCAGGGAAGCACTGATAATGGGATGTACAAAATACTATGATACTGAGGAAAATATATATGTTATTGATTCAAGAAAGGTCTCATCCTAAGGTGAAATAAAATATTTATGTGCATGGAGAAGTGAAACACCTCACATTAAAACAATTTTCACTATTACAGTTATATATTTTCCTCTAGCATATGAAGTTGTATTAGGAAGATAATGGTGTTCATTGATTGGAGGATATATTATGAATGATGAAAGTTGTCTGATGTTTCCTAACAAATATGGGACAATGTTCAAGATTCCCCAATGAAACAAAAATACTATATATTTCAAGAATAAAGAGAATGAAGTAATGTAGAACTATATTGATGTTGGAATAAAAAATTTTGATGTACTAAGTCCAGAAAAAATCAACCCTCTAAATCAAGAGGAAAAAAAATATTTTTAGGGTTTTCAGAAGATGTCATTTGATGGTGCTTGTTCTAAGTTTGGAAATGGAGTAGGGTTCGTTTTCAAATCCCTCAATATGGTATATATCCATACGCCATCAGACTGGAATTTTCATGTACCAATAACGAAGTAGAGTATGAAGCACTTATACGAGTAATGATGCTTGCAATTCATATGAAAGAGGAAAATTTGGTAGTAACTAGTGACTCATAATTGGTCATAAACCATATCAAAAAGAAATATAAAATCATTAAAGAAAAGATGAAACACTATGCAAAAAGTGCATGTGAACTCATGGACTCTTTTAACTCATTCAACATCTCTTTCATTCCTCAATATAATAATGAAAAAGTTGACTCAATGGAAATTGTTGCATCTCTCTTCAACCCAAATGATTCCCAAAATCAGAATACATTTCATGTTAAAATAATTTGCATGCTTTCAATACCTCACAATCAAATCTATTTTAAAGTATTCAAACATTATGAACATGTTGTTGATTTTTTACTGATTCAAGTTATTCTTCTCAAAGCCTTGATGATCAAACTATTGTGGATTTATCAAAAGATTGTGTCCATTTGGAATCTCTTTTCACAAGGGATGATAAAATAAAAATGTTATATTTAAAAGAAGAAGTATCTGTCAGAAATGTTCAAGAGACACAAAAGATCAACATTGGTACACATGATTCTCCCAAGTACATGAATCTTGGTACTAGTTGTACAATGTAAGAAATTGATCAATACACTTCTTTGTTCAAATAATTTCATGATATTTTTTCTTGGACTTATGATTATTTAAAGGAGTATGATAAGTCCATTTTTCAGCACATTATACCAATTAAAGAAGGATCAAAATATATTAAGAAAAAGTTAAGAATGATAAATCCTAACTTAAAGCCTTTAGTAAAAGTGGAATTGGAAAAGTTGAAAAGGGATGGAATCATTTTTCTGATCAGAAATTCATAGTGGCTTTCAAATCCAGTTATAGTAGGAATAAAGAGTGGGGAAATTCGTCTTTGTGTTGAATTTGGAGATATACATAGAAAGAATTAAAGATAATTACCCACTCCCTAACATGGATATGTTGTTACAATAAGTTACTAGTTTGGCCTTAATGTCTATGTTGGATGGTTTCTCTGGATATAACCAAGTACTTGTTGTTGAGGAAGATAGACCAAAGACTGCTTTTGTTACACCATGTGAAACTTATGCTTATGTTTGCATTCCTTTTGGATTGAAGAATATTATGACACATTTCCAAAGGGAAATGGATCGTGCTTTTAAATATTTGATTGGGAAGTTTATAGCTGATTATCAAGATGATCTAACTCTTCACTCAAAATTAAGAGAAGAGCATATCAAGAATTTAAGAGAAGTTTTTGAATCATGCAAATTGTATGGTATATCTTTGAATCCTACGAAATGTTTGTTTGCAGTATCAGAAGGAAAATTTTTGGGACATACAATAAGTAATGAAGGTATATACATAGATCCATAAAGAATCAAGGACATTAATGATCCAAGTCCTGCAACATATAAAAAGGGAGTTTAGTATTTCTTTGGTAAGATAAACTTTGTGTGAATATCCATCCCAAATTATGCTACAATTTTAAAGTTGATCAACATTTTGTTGAATAAATACCAAAAATTTGAATGAACTCAGGAAATTCAAGCAACATTTACAAGAATAAAACATGCATTTACTACTACTCCAGTTCTTGTTAGCCCAAACTTTGATAAATATTTCATATTATATTCATTTGCTTCAGAAGAAACTATTTCTTCTATATTGACAAAAAGGAATTCAAAGGGAGAAGAATTACAAATCAGATTTATGAGAAAAATATTGCATGATTATGAACTAAGATATTCAGGGATAGAAAAGAAATCCCTCTCTCTGGTTAAATAAGTATCACATTTCAGGACATATATTTTATCATCTCATGTCATAGATTATATCTCGGCCTCTCTAGTAAACATGCTTCTTAATCAACAATTAATAGAAGGAAAATGGGCAAATTGGCTTGCTAAAATCCAAGAGTATGATATATAAATCAAGCCTCTAAAGGTAGTAAAGGGACAATGATTATGTAATTTAATGACAGGAATTGTTGCAGTCAATGCAAATATACCTGTTTCATCAGGGTCATCATTGTCAACATCATAATGATACAATAACATAGTATTTATTTGAAGTATGGTCAGTTTCCCATTGGTATGTCTTCAAAAGAAAGAATGTCATTGAAAATGAATAACAATCAATATGTATTAGTTGTTGAAGTATTGTTTTGGAGAAATTTCAATGGAATATTATTAAGATATATCGATTCCACAAAGGCTTGGAAGTTTTTACAAGAGTTTCATGAAGGTATTTTTGGTGGACAATTTGCACCTACAACAATGACCCACAGAATTATGAGAGCGGTCTATTATTGACCCACTATTTTTAAATAATATTACTCAATGGTCAGAAAATGAATTTCTTTTCAAAAAATCTCAAGAAAGATGAAGAAATCAACAATTCCATTGCATCCTATAACAACTAAAAATCCTTTTTCACAGTGGGGATTATATGTCATAGGACCAATCAATCCAAAATCCAAAAAATGTCACTCATACATTCTTACTGCAACTGATTATTTCACAAAATGGAAAAAGTTATATCTTTGAAAAAGGTCAATTCTAAAGAATTGATCACCTTCCTCAAAGAACATGTTTTGTCAAGATTTGGAGTTCCAAAGAAATTTTTAATTGATAATGGATCAATCTTCATTGGTTCAAAATTCACAAAGTTTTGTGGGGAATACAATATCATCATGGGACAATTGTAAAATTATTATCCCCAAGGGAATAGCTTGGCTGAGTCCACCAATAAAACTTTGATCCAAATTCTCAAAAAGACAATTACTATAAATTAGAGGAATTGGAGTATAAAGTTGATTGATGCACTATGGACCAGAAGACTTACACCAAATGACAATGCATGATTGTCACCATATACTTTAGTATATGGAAAGGAAACAAAAATTCCAATTCATTTGGAATTAAATTCTCTGACTTACATCGTGAATACAAAATATTTTGAACAAGTTCCCCCCCTACAGAGAAGATAAGATCAATTAATGCAATTGGAAGAACAATGAAGTGAGGAATTGAGAAACATGATTCAAAGACAACAAACCATCAAAAGACATTTTTATCAAAGTGCATCAACAAAGGATTTTCAAAAGGGTTAGTTGGTGTTTTTATGGAACAAGGAAAAAGAAAAACCATCCATGCATACAAAGTTTCAAGAACTTTGGATTGGTCCTTATATGATTGAAAAAATTCTTGGGTACAACTCTTTTTTGTTAAGAGACATGAAAGTCACAATCTAGATGATCTAGGAGGATCTGTGTTTACTCAAAAATAAAAAGTATCAAATGCTAAAACACATGCTTCCATTACATGGATCTCGGTGAGATATTTCCAATGATGTGTGATTCTCCTCAAACAAACATTGTATGAGGAATCTATCACATTTTTAAGTTACGACAAAATAATGAAAAACAATAGACAAGATTTCCATGTGGCAACACCAAAGAGTGCCACATGGCACTGCATGGACTGTTGATGTGGCATCCATACAGTGACATGGTAGGGTGATATGGCATCCATATAGTGACATGGCAAGGTGACATATGTATAATGACATGGCATATTTACAGTGGCATGGAAACCCAGTTGGCAAGATGATGTGGTGTCTATATGGTGTGCATCCCACCAAATATGGAAAATTCCACCAAATTTGGAGAAATCCCACTAAATTTGGAAAATTGTGATTTATTTAACCGAGCATGAAAATTGATGTAGAGAGGGTATGACATGGAAATAGATGTAGTATGGATTGAAACAATCTTGGATTTTTTGCTAGAGGGGGAGTCTTGACAGCCTATTCAGAACCCTATCGAGTTTATACTCAAAAGTCTCATAATTTTGAGAGGAGTCTGAGTCTGGCCTCTATTTTTGAGTTGGAGTAGCTGAACATAAGAGTGTTTTAGGATGTTGGTCATGGAAATTGATGCACAATAAAGATTAAACAAAGCGGGACATTGGAGTTTGTGCCAGAGGGAGAGTCCCAAGGGCCTGTAAAGAAGTATATCGAATTTATGCTCAAAATTTGGAGAATTTCAAGAGAGGAGTTTGAATATGACCTTTGTTTAAGAGTTTGAGTAGCCGATCAGAAAAAGGATTCTAGATCCTTTGTTTCTGAGCCAAGTATAGTAGAATATATACTCTAAAGTCTCATATTTTCTTGTAGAATACAATGGTGGTTTATGTTTCTTTCATGGAGTCGCATATCTCAAAAGTGACTTCAGAAGTTGAATTGTAATCCTTTCTTTGTATTATTTCATCATTCTAAGATTAATGAAGAGAGGTGTCACTGTTGGGGGTGGCACGGAGACGTAGCTAGGATGGTTGGTGAGATTTGTTAACAAGTTTTGATGTGATTTTGTTGATATTTGTTCTCTCTTAATATCTTCTTTAACATTTCACAAATTACTTATAAAGAATGGATTAAGCAATTTGATGTTCATAAGTCTAAGACTTTAGTTAAGAGAAACAATTCACATAACATTGCAAGATGCACTCTCAAAATTAAATATCTTGGAAATTGAAAAAGATTTATTATCAATGAAAGACAAATGGTTAGATTAGTAACTTAATGTTTTTAGATCAATAGGCATCAAAGTAGGGTCAACAAGTGAATGCTTACAAGAGCTAGACTCAAGCGAGGTGAAGGACAGATTGCAAGTTACAATACGAAAATTTAAAGGAGATTTAATAAATGTGAGATGGCTTCAGTGGGAAAGGAAGGTGAAGATACTCCCATAAGATCCAGGGAAGTGATGGCTACACTTCATACAATGAGGGTAATGAATGATGTTTTCAGACCCTTTATCGATGTTTTTGTCATTTTGTACTTAGACGACATTTTGGTCTTTAGTCGTACTTGGAAGGATCATGTAATGCATGTACAAAAAGCACTTGATGTATTGAAAAGGGAGAATTTATGTGTGAACTTGTCTAAATGTGAGTTTGGAAATACTTCTCTTGTATACTTGGGCTATGTTGCAGGGAATGCTCAATTGAAGGTAGATCCTCTAAGGTGGAATTCAACTTAAATTGGCCCATGCCAAGTATTGTAATAGAAGTAAGAAGCTTCCTAGGGTTAGTACAATAATGGAGGAAATTTATTTCTAATTTATAATATATAACAACTACATTGCATGCATCAACAAGTGTGAAACATGTCTTTTAGTGAGGAGGCAAGAAGTAGAAAGAATTCAAGAAATTGAAAGAGAAGTTGAGTACAACACCAGGTTGTGATCCTGATCATCACCATGAATTGGTGATTTTATTTGGTGAAACTATTAGAAGAAGGAGTCCATGAAAAATCCCACATATCCCTTCCTTAGATAGGTATGTGGGAAGATTCGATTATGGGGAAGCCGCCTACACTGGAATAGATATTCTTATCATTTTGGGGAAGAAACCTAAAATGAAACATTAATGTTTATCATTTTTAAATAGCAAAGTTAGCATGCATGTGTATTCCTTATAAATTATGTTTCCATTGTTGTATAGTAGGATGGGAATAGGCTTATTTATCTGAAGTAAGGAGGTAGAATCCTTATTCAAAAAAGTGAAATAAGTATAGGTGGTTTTTTATTAAATTCCATGTAAAATGTATTCTTTATTCTATGTACAAATGTTATGTAAATTCCATGTTCATGTAATATGTATTGAAAAGAAGCAAGCCAAACAATACAGTTGTTTTGGAAAACATGTTTGGATTTTTCTTCCAGGGAAGTGAATGAAGGAAATGAACAAGAATTTCATTTATAAGATCCAATAGCTACATCAAGTAGTACAATAACAATGAATCCAAGATGGCCCATGGCATGACCAACACTATGATGATCAATTCCAAGATCTAGATCAAATCCAAGATGGAAATTCAAGATGGAGGTCCAATATGGAGATCAAATCCGAGATGGATATCCAAGATGGAGATATAAAATGGGAATCCAATATGGAGATTCAAGATGGAGATCCAAGATAAAGATCCAAGATGGAGAGCCAATATAGAGATCCAGTATGGAAATCCAAGACAAAGATCGGTCCCAATATGGAATAACAAGATGAATATCAGTTTGAAGTGAATATTATAAAGATGGATAGAAACTAGAAAAGTGAGGGTGATTTATCATCACCAATTTTCTGAGTAAATCCATACTTTTGGAGGTCCAAAAGTTCTTCCAGTGGGGAGGAATGATCTAGGAGGATCTATGACCGCTTAAATTTAAAAAGTCACAAATGATTAAACAAATGGTACCATCATGTAGATATCAGTGATAGATTTCCAACGACGCATGATTCACCTGAAACAAAGGTTGTATGAGAAAGATATCACATTTTTAAGTTTCGACCAAATAATGAAAATGGTAGACAAGACTACCACATGGTAGCACCATAGAGTGCCATTGGCATTGTATGGATTGCATATGTGTCATATATATAGTGACATGGCAGGGTGAAATCCATATAGTGATGTGGAAGGGTGACCTAGTAACCCAATCAACAAGATGACGTGGATTCCATACAGTGATCATCCTACCAAATATGGTGGATTCCAACAGATCTGACAGATTCCACCAAATCTAGCGAAGTCCCACTAAATTTGGTAGATTGTGTATTATTTAACTGGGCATGAAAATCAATGTAGAGAGCGTCTGGAATAGAAATTGATGCAATATTCGAGTTTGTGCTATAAAGGGAGTCCCAAGAGCATGTACATAACCCTATCGATTTTATACTCAAAAGTCTCAGAATTTCGAGAAGAGTTTGAATTTGACCTATGTTTATGATTTGGAGTAGCTGAACAAAACATTGTTGTAGGATGCTAGGAATTGAAATCAATGCACAATACAAATTTGATAGAGTGCAACATTGGAGTTTCTGTCAGAGGGGGAGTCTTGAGGGCATATGCAGAAGTATATCAAATTTATAATCAAAATATGTAGAATTTTGATAGGAGTCCAAATCTGACCTCCATTTTTTAGTTTGTGTAGTTGATCAGAAAAGTACTTCCATATCCTTTGTTTCTGAGCCAAGTATAGTAGAGTCTATACTCTAAAGTCTCATATTTTCCTGTAGAATACAATGGTGGTTTATGTTTCTGTCACAAAGTTGCAGATCTGAAAGGTGATTTCAGAAGTTGAATTGTAAGTCTTTCTTTGTATTATTTCATCATTTTGATATTAATGAAGAGTGGTGTCACTATTGGGAGTGGACTCAGAGACGTAGCGAGGATGTCTGGTGAACTCCATTAAAAAGTATTGGTGTGATTTTGTTGATATTTATTCTCTCTTAATATCTTCTTTAAAATATCACAATTTACTTATGAAGAATGGATTAAGCAGGTTGATGTTCATAAGTCTAAGAGTTTCATTAAGAGAAGCAAATCACATAACATTGCAATATGCACTCTCAAAATTAAATATTTTGGAAACTGAAAAAGATTTGTTATCAATTAAAGACAAATGGTTAGATTGATAACCTAAGATTTTTAGATCAAGAGGTATCAAAGTAGGGTTGACAGGTGAATGCTTACAAGAGCTAGACTCAAGCGAGGTGAAGACAATATTACAAGTTACAATCCATAAATCTAAAGGAGATTTTGTAAACACGAGATGGTTTATGTGGGAAAGGAAGGAGAATATCGTCCCATGAGCCTCATGGAAGTGATGGCTACTCTCCCTACAATAAGGGAAATTAATGATTTTTTGAGACCCTTTATTGATGTTTTTTTCATTGTGTACTTTGATGAAATTTTGGTCTTTATTCATACTTGGAAGGATCGTGTAATGCATGTAAAGAAAGTACTTGATTTACTGAAAAGGGAGAAGTTATGTGTGAACTTGTCTAAATATGAGTTTGGAAATACCTCTCTTGTATACTTGGGTTATGTTGCAGGGAATGGTCAGTTAAAGGTAGATCCCTCTTAGTTGGAAGTCATCTTAAATTGGCCCAAGTCAAGTATTCTAACAGAAGTAAGAATCTTTCTAGGGGAAGTACAATAATGGATGGATTTATTGCTAATT
>ML791746.1:402101-414804 GCA_009831015.1 Picea engelmannii | reverse complement strand
GTCTCTCTTCCCACGTTATAGATGAGAACTTGCCACCTTCAAGACGTCGGTCTTGCCACGTTCTAGATGTCTCTATTGCCATGTTTCAGACGTCTGAAACGTCTCACTTGCCACATTTGAAACGTCGGTCTTGCCACCTTTGAAGCGTCTCTCTTGCCACGTCTGAAACATCTCACTTTCCACGTTTGAAACATCAGTCTTGCCACGTTTGCAACGTCTCTCTTGCCACATTTGTAATGTCGATCTTGCCACGTTTGCAACGTCTCTCCTGTCATGTTTGAAACGTCGATCTTGCCACGTTTGCAACGTCTCTCTTGCCATGTTTGAAACGTCGGTATTGCCACGTTTGAAACGTCGGTCTTGCCACGTTTGCAACGTCTCTCTTGCCACGTTTGAAACGTCGGTCTTGCCACGTTTGAAACGTCGGTCTTGCCATGTTTGAAACGTCAGTACTGTGACGTTTCAAACGTTGCAATACCGATGAAAACTAGGTCGTCGGAAAAACGACGTCACGTGGAACGACGTTTAAGGGGGTCCGAGGTTTGTCGGTCTTCTAACAATAGAAAGTGGCAATTGTGTCGAACGCACCATCGGAATTTGACCCAAATGCAGTAGTGTTGAATCCCACTTGGGGTATGAACGTTCAATCTAGTGTTCCTTTCCAAGGGAACATCTCTAATCAACCCAACCATATGGGCTATATGCCTCCAAATCGTCCACAACCGAATCTGTCATGACTATCTAATTATTTGTAGACCGTTTATGGTCTTACTGGTATACCTACGAGGCTTCCCTCTCAAAACTACTAGTTTCCACAAGTGAATCGACAATTGCCTTTTCTAGCCACTTTGGATTTTCCTGACCTGTCTAGGATTTTGAACGATCCTATATTACATTCTCCTTATTGGTCTGTCATACTAGCCAAGTTACCATCTGACATTCCTAAATTTGATGGTCAAGCAGGAGAAGATTCGAATAATCATGTTATGAATTTTCATCTGTGGTGTTCATCCAAATCCTTGATGGATGACTCCGTTAGATTATGGATTTTCCAACAAACTCTCACGGGTTCGGCAACAAAATGGTACATCGCATTACCTCAAGGTTTCTTCAATGATTTTAACACCCTAGAGATGGCCTTTCTAACACATTACCAGTTGCCAATTCACTACGAGATGAGAACCAAAATTTTGAGTTATTTCAAGAAATCCTCGTTCACTCATATCTCTGATCACATTCATGAGTGGAGGCGAAGAAGACATTTAATCAAAGTTCATCTTCTTGATAAACTCTTAGCCGAGTGGTTTACCAAATCACTCATTGGACCTATCGCTTGTGATGTCACCATGGGTGGTTTTTTCACTGAAGAGAAGGTGATTAGTCATGCTCAGTACCTTGATCTCGTTTATTCACAAACATGAACACTTTACGATTTGATCCCTGACACTCCTCGTCCTTTCACAAACCCTACCCCAAAACCTCCAATAGCCTCTCATGTTATTGATGGTGTGATTGGCACCTTCCACACTGAGACCTAGTCGACGCACGCCAATCACACCAATCCCAAATCCAATCATTCTAATGCACAAGATTCTCCCACTCCTAATCCTTCCACCGATAAGAATGTTGAAGTTAATTTTGTCCAATCCATGCCTGTTGGAAAGAATCAAAATAAAAAGAAAGGAAAGGGTAAGAACAAGGAGGACAAGAATAATAATCCACAATATGATAAATCCAAAACACAAATCGTTGATGAGAAAGAAAAACATAAGCCTCTTTACCTTTGCCTTATCTGTGGTGATGATCATTACATGAAAGATTGTCCAAGACGTGCCAAAGTTACTAAGTTCCTTCAAGGGACCGGGAATCCTTCTACAACTGTCAGTTTGTCACAACCTTTACCTTCTCAACAACAAGCCCAACTGGTCATTCATGACCAAACTACCCCTTCTACTTCATCCTATGTACTTATGTGTACTAGTGACTCTAAAAAGAACGAAGTTTCAATCACAACTCGAGCCAAAGATTACTCTTCATCCAAAGAGAAAGTTGATGATATACCACCTTTGTTTGTTCAACCTTCTCCCTCTACTTCACCTCCCAACAATCCTCTTCATCTCAAATGACCAGGTCTTGACACAATCCTTTTCCCTCCTCCCAAGGGCGTTGTTTGAAAGTCTACATTTAACCCTCACGCTCGTGCTGCACAAAACTACAATATTGTAGAAGATCTTTCCCAAGCACCCTCGACGATGTCAACTCTTGAAGTCCTTCAAAGTTTCCCTTCTCAACAAAATGAACTGTTAAAAGACATTGGTGGAATTGACCCCACTGATACTAATCTCATAATATTTGACTTCGAAGATCACATTCCAAGGCTCCCTCCTCAGTTAGCATTTTAGATCCAAGTTTTTGTTGAAAACAAGAATATCTGTAGAACTATTGCTGATGAAGGAGCCTCAACTTGTGTCATGTCTATTATTTGTTGGAAAGCCATTGACTCTCCTACCCTCACTGAATCACATAATACACTTAAGGCCTTCAATGGTACATGCTTTAAAACCTATGATGTTCTTCCCTCGTCTATTACATTGGAAGGTAAGTCGGTCAATGTTGAGGTTGAGGTCTTCGATGAACTTATTGATTATAACCTTTTACTTGGCCATAGATGGATTGATTCCATGCATGTAGTTTTGTCTACCCTTTTCTGTGTGTTATGTTTCCCACACCAAGGAAAGGTTGTTACTGTTGAACAACTGGCCTTCTTCAATTCTGATTCCCGTACCAGCAACATTCCCTTCATTTCAAAGACACTCCCTGGTTACGAGAATGTCGGTGTGGGTATTTTGAAAGATTCTACTTTGATGGGTACATTTCTAATCCCACCACCTGATATTTCTCCCCCTTTTGTTGCCTCTATTAACATGATATCTATCACTATTCATCAAACTCCTACATCATATGACCCATGGGTAGTACCTAACCCCAATGATCACCTCTGTTATGGAAACCAGATGCCTTTAAGTCCAGTCGAATATGCTTACCAAGCTATTCAATCGACAACCCCTTCCTCTCCTTCTCTCTGTGATTCATCTTCATATTGGAGCCTCCTATTATACTGATGAGGTTCACAAATACAAAGCCCTATTCCAAGAATTTCGCGACGTTTTCTCTTGGAGTTATGAAGAGATGCCAGGTATCGATCCTGATATCGTTGTACATGAGATTAAGACATACTCAGGTGCTAAACCCGTTCGGTAGAGACTTCGTCCAATGCCATGCAAAGCTACTGCTATCAAGCTTGAAGTTGAAAAAATTCTTAAAGATGACTTTATCTACCCCATGGCTTTGACTGATTGGGTATCTAATCTAGTTCTGGTGAATAAGAAACAAGGTATCATCTGTGTCTGTGTGGATTATAGGGACATCAATAAGGCTTGTCCTAAGGACAATTACCCAACCCCCTTCATTGACCAGATCGTCGACAACTGTGACGGAAGAGAGATCTTCTCTTTGATGGATGGTTTCTTCGGATATAATCAAATTAACATCTTACCCATATACCAACACAAGACCACTTTTATTTTCCCTTGGGGGACCTTTTCTTACCAAAAAATACACTTTGGTCTCAAGAACGCTCGTGTGAATTTTCAGCGTGCTATGTCCTATACTTTCCATGATATAAAAAACATTGTACAACCTTATCTTGATGATCTACCAGTGCATTCCATGTGTCTCCAAGACCACCCAACACATTTGAGGGCCATTTTCGTACGTTGTCATTATTATCGTATCCTCTTAAACCCACACAAGTGTGTCTTTTGTGTGGAGTTCAGTCGACTACTAGGTTTTATTATGCCGATACACGAGATTCATGTAGACCCTTTGAAGGTTGAGGCTATCCTTAATCTATCTCTTCCTTCCACTTTATGCCAGCTCCAAAGTTTTCAAGGGAAGGAAATTTTTTTACGTCGTTTCATCCCAAATTATGTTGAACTTACAAAAGGATTCACTCGAATACTTAAGAAAGTCTACGATTTTGTATGGGATGATACCATGAACAAAGCCTTCGAAGCTTTGAAACTCGCCTTAACCCGTACACACTTACTATTCCCCCCTAACTATAGCCAGGATTATTTCCTCTACTTAGCTTCTTTGGACTCTACCATTTCCATGGTCTTAATCCAAGAGGATGATTCACATGAAGAACACGTGATATACTATTTGATTAAGAGTCTCACCACTACCGAGATGAAATACCTCCATGTGGAGAAACTGGCTATAGAAGATGTTCAAGTTGTCCAACGTTTTCATCATTATATCCTATTACAAAAAATCATCGTTATTTCCGATTGCAACCCCATGCAGCACATCTTTACATGACAATTGCTAGGGGGAAAGTACTCCAAATGGATAGTGATTCTCCAAGAATTTGACTTAGAGTTTGAATGCGCTAATTCTAAGAAATATTTGGTTTTCGTCGAATTGATATGTGAACTTCCTTCCACTGAGACAAAAAATATGGCAAAGGATTCCTTGCCCGATGAATCCCTTTTTCTGATCAGTTCTTATGACCTATGGTACGAAGATATCATCATCTATCTCCATACTCAAATTTCCAACCCGATCTATCTAGTACATATCGCCGCCGCATATGATATCAAGCCCGCCAATAAATCATTCTAGGTGATACTCTTTACCGCCGCGGTGTTGATTCCATTTTTCGACGATGTCTCACTTATAATGAAGCTGATAAATATTTGAATGACTATCACTCTAGAGCATGTGGCCGTCATATGTCTTGGTATGCCACTGCCCAAAATATCTTACGAGTAAGCTATTTCTAGCCTTCTTTATTTAAGGATTGCATCACTGCTGTTCATAAATGCCATGCTTTCCAAACCTATAACGACAACATAAGATCTCATCCTTATCCTTTACATCCCGTAGTTTTCGTTGGTCCATTCACCAAATGGGGCATTGACTTCATGACATGTAACCCTCACTCGGTCGTGGGGCATGGATACATCATTCTAGTTGTGGATTACTTCACTAAATGGGCCGAGGCGATGCCTACATTTGATAACACTCAGAAAATTGTAGCATTGTTCATATTCAATAATATCATTACTCGATTTGGTATTCCTCAAGCTATCATTATTGATCACCGTAGTCATTTTCAGAACTTCATGATGTCCAAACTTACTGAAAAGTTGGGTCTTCTTCATGAAAACTCAACCCCCTATTACCCACAGGCCAATGGCCAGGTAGAAGCAATCAACAAAGTTATCATTACTATGCTTCAATGGATGATATGAATTCATAAGACAACCTGGCACACGATGTTTTTCTCCGCATTGTGGGCCTATCAGAAATCCGTCAAGTTTTCCACGATATTTACAACTTTTCAGCTAGTTTATGGTATTGAGGTTATCTTTCCGATTGAATGTGAAATACCATCTTTGAAACTGGTCGTTGAACTTCTCCCCAATAATTCCGCTAAAGAAGAGTGTATTTTGTATTTAATGAAATTAGACGAAACCCGTCGTGATGCTGCCCTAGTTATTGAAACTCAGAAGAAACGTGTTAAAGCCCAATACAACAAGCATGTCAAGCCACATGTTTTTTATGAGGGTGATCTTGTTCTTCTGTATGAACATGATCGTGATTTGCTAGGGACCAATAAATTCGAGGCCATGTGGTGAGGTCCTTACATTTTCAAACATGTGTTGGAGAAAGGAACTTATGAGCTAGTCGATTATGATGGTATCCCTTTGAGTGAGCCTCAAAATGGGATTTACTTAAAGAAGTACTATAATTAATTCATTTTTGCATGATTTCTTTTAATTTTAGTGTATCATACTCTTGCATGATTTTTCCTTGTTTGGTTTCGACCTTCATTTGCTTACTTTGCATTGTGCTTGGTTTCCAGATGTCAGTGTCTTCGCTACCCTACATTGGCTTCATTGATGGTGCTAGTCACAGTACTCAGAACTTAGCACCTACTTCTTGGGAAATATATGCACCTATAGATGAGTTGATTAGTATTCATGGTGTTTTCCTTGGTCGTGCAACTAATAATATCGTAGAATGCAGTGCAGTCATCGACTTATTGACCGACAATGTGTGTAATGTACCCCAAATTTACCAAATAAAAAAAAAATTAATTAGGGTCATTAGAGTTGATCATTCATCTTCAAAACCTTTTAGGCATTCATTAACTATGCTACAAAATAATCCTACTACTTATTTTGTCTTCCACAACTTACACTTATCATTTCTTAACACAGGTGCAAATTATATATATATATATATATATATATATATATATATATATATATATATGAATAACTCGATCCTATCCTCAACAAAAGGGAGAAAGATTATCCTAATAACTAACAATGATATTCACTTTGGACCTTCCATTCTACTTGTGCAAAACAATTCTATACACCTTAGAACTCCCATTCTACTTGCACAAACCATAGGGCATACTATGGAATATATATATATATATAAGATTTTAACGAACCTTAGGATAAATGTATTGTTCTGACCATGGGTCGTAGGTGAAAGTGTCTCTATTTTTCATATCTATTACTAATATGACACCAGTGCGCATAGGCGTTAATACTTAGGGTGGTTATGGCTAACAGTTGGTGCAAACTATTCATTTCTTGTCGTTTAACAACCCCATGCAAACCAACTTTGGCATAAGGCTGACAAATCCAATAGGTAAGAGTCAAACCATGACCAGACGAGTAGGAAAACAAAACTATAACCCTAAATGGACTGTCATCGCACTTCACCGTAAAAGTTGATAAGGAAACTGTAGAGGTAACACTGTTTTGACTTAAATAACCCTACCTGCGACATTTATGATATCATCTAGACTACACCTTTGGGCCATCGCTCGAACTCCATGCCCTTTGTGTCTCTGCCACCTTGCATTATTCACATGGCCTAGGTATAGTTCGTAACTACCACCATTAATCTGTTTGACAGAGGGTTTTCTAAAGTTATTGTTCATTCTTCTCCCTTGGCTCAGTGTATTTGAAAAACTTTGCAATCTTAACCCTGTTTATGTTCATCTCAGTGGCATGGCTAGAATTCATGAAGTTGGTCTCGCTCTGGGCAGAAGGAACATTAGAAGGACCTCTCCAGTCAGATACCACCTTATGCGAGGTAAGAACCTTTCGATTGTTGTTATCCAAACTCTCTATGTTACTAAAAGGTTACTATGTGCATCAGTCACCTTCAAAATTCCTATTAGTGCTACTATCCTGAATTTCATGGTCTAATATAACATTTTGAAAGTTGGTATTATACTCAACAATTCTTAGGGTTTTATCATGGGTCCACCCTTAAACCTCCGTATCAGTTTTTCTAAAACCATTATACTCTGCGAAAAACATTTCCTTTGTGTAAATTCCCGTAGGCAGTTCTGGACTGTAAAAATGTCAAAGGGATCGAGAAGGTCCACTCTGCTAGTTCAGTCATAAGTGTAATGATAGGTTTACTGTATGCTTGGTTTCTCATTCTATGTTCTTAGTGTTTACACACCCCGATATAGATGCAAGTTCTTTGTCTAAGGTTTTCAGAGATCTCGCTGCCTTGGCATAACTCCTTGATTGTTTTTGTGGTTTGACTGTATACTTCATGGATCTTCTTGGGTTTTCTATCCTAGTTAAGAACTAGGTTTTCTTCTGTGTGAAAAGGTGTTTTCCCTATGCAGTGTAAACTTATGATTTCATTCCTTTGAGTTTAAAAAAAATAGTTACGAAGGTATACAAACAGTTCTATATCTTTAATGAAGTCTTCTGACTTCTCGATCTCTTAAATTTCAAGAGTATATATATCAATAATTTCCAGGGCTCAAATTCGTTTAAAGGGGTCACAGTATATATTGTAACACTGTCCACCGTGTGTACAGGGTGATATTCTTTCCTGAATATATGTCGTTAACATCCGTCTTGTAACTTTCCCATTGTGTTCCATACAATTTCACGGTAAAAGGGTTAAGAATCATGAGACAGTTCTCCGTGGATACAATAAGTTCTGTATATACTTTACGCCAATAATTTTATACATATAAGACCCCTCAATATCTGTATGCTTGAAACTGTATGCTACTTGTTTGATTTTTCAATTAGTAACTCGTAAGTTTAAGGAATATGATTTCGGTGTCCCATAACCCTGTCTGTACATTTGAGCTGGAAAAGATAATACCTCTATGATATTTGTTCTACTCTATGCAAACCTTACCATTCTAGAATTTTGATTAGCTGGTCAAATTTCACTTGTTTAGCGTAAGGAAGGAAATTCTAAGTAATTCAAACTCTGTTCTTAATTGCATTTCCTTTAACATAAATCTGTGGTTTAGTTACTTATAATTTCTTTGTTCCTGCATTCCGTGTTTTGAAACTTTGACTGTCATGATTCCCTCAACATAAATAAATATTATAGGTGAATCTGAAGGCAACAGGCGCCTCTATAATACATGTATAGTTTTGAAGAATTAATCGGATTATCAAAAATATAAAATGTTTAGCATAGGTTACTTGCTTGGTTATATTCTAGAATTTAAGTTTTGTTAATACTCTCGGTTACTAGTCTAATGATGGGACCCATGTTTGCATTGTGAGGGTACCCATCAGAACTTTCCAAGTCCACTTCTCCCCTTCAGGCCCGTGGACAGATCACTTCAATGACATCGACTGAAAGCATAACCGCACCAACCTCAAGCTAAGTGCTAATCCTGTGTGGGAACCTTCGTTGTCTTGATTAATTTATCTACAATATTTATATTTACTTGTCTTCTGTTTTGAGACTAATTGCCCCTCTCTATTTCCTGCAGGACTTGTACAGTCAAAATCAACGGATCAAGACAATGCCTTACTAAAAAAAAAAGGTATTCGAGTTTCTATTTTAATGTTTAGGTTTGGAGGATTCAAATTCGGGTTTCTAATGATACTGGGTACATACCCAGGGAATTCTATTTGTAATTATTTAGATTCAAGCCTACGACTATACAAATCATTTATTCTTTTTATTAATAGGATGTACAAATTCTTCTTCAACCCTACGAAAAATGTTACCTAATCTGAGCAGTCTTTGCACTATGGATTGTATAACTTTGAAAAAAAATAAAAAATTCATTTATGGTTTATTGTGGAATAATTGAACTTTACATTTAGTGCCATTGGAATAGTCTTAACCATAGAATATTTACTTGAATTTTCTCATGTGTCCAAGCATTGTTAATCTTGTCGTACGAGTAATTAGATGTTTAAGTAGTTCTGAAAATCTGTACAAGCAACTATATATATATATATATATATATATATATATATATATATATATATATATATATATATAATATTCATTCTAAGTCTCGTTTTTGCATTTTCACAGTCTGATGTTCTTAACTATTTCATACAGCCCTACGTATTCAACCTACAACAATATATATACATATATCTAAATCTCAAGTTCACTTCTAGAATTTCATTTAGCCTTCTTCAACTGGCTAATATTCCTTAAGTTGTTTTCTTATTTGTACATAATCACATGTCTCAAATGTTAGAATTAATATATCAATTATTCTACTTATCTTAGATGCATATTCCAATATGTTTACATAATTCATCTCCATCAACAGTTAACACACATCAATCTAAATAGGTGTATTCTATCATCTCCAGAATTAAATAGGTGTATTCTATCAACTATTTAATCAAAAGAACATTCAACCAAGGAAATAGTAGATGGACATATCTGAACAAGTTGTTGAACAAGAAAAGGAACAACCAAGTTCCTCCCAACCATAGAACAAAACAACCAATCTACTTGCTCCGTTCACCCCCTAGCCTGACCATGAATCCATGAGGGTGAAATCCAGAATTCCTCCTTCAATATATTCCTCCTTTAGTTCAGAAAATTTCTCGTTGCCTGACACTTAGAAAGTAGTGCTCATAACAACAAGTGATATTTCTTTTCCCCAGCATACTAGGGAACGTCTTGCCTCCTCCCATATGCTATATATGCAAAATCATATTGTGCCTAGGTCTTTTCCCCCTTGGGAATTTTCTCATATTTACAAATCCCTAAGTTTTAGGGGCTGCCAATGGCCAAATTCATGATTTTCCACTTATAACATTCAGTCCCGAGGTAGTTCCAACATGTTCCCCACTCATGCAGTCATGGTTAACTGATTTCAACCCGGTTATTCCATTTGTCTCTCAACAATAAATATAAAAATATTTGTTTCTTACAAGTGTCATAGTCAAAGAGTTGGCTGGACAAATCAAATATTTTCCCAATGGTCATAATAATAAATTACAATTAATTAAATTCCAAATTCAGAATTGCCATAAATGGCAATAATTTTCCAAATTCAAATTTACCAAAAACGGAAATAAATTCCTAAGTATATTCAGACTTCAATAATAATTTATTTTGGGGGATGTTACATCCTTTCCCCCTTCAGTGAAACACTGTCCTCAATGTTCATTCCTTTCTCGGAACAGGGTTGGATAAGATTTCTAAAAATCTTCCTCCAATTCCCAAGTGGCCTCCTCAGGACTAAAATGATTCCATTGCACTTTTACCTAGGCGATGACTCTGGTCCATAGTGCTATTTCTCTCCTGTCCCAAATGCGCAGGGGTTATGCTTGGAACTCGCCTTCTAGTTCCACCTGCACCATGTTCCAATCGATCATGTGAGTAGGATCATGAACATAATTTTTTAACAAAGAAACATGAAATACATTATGAATTTTCAGATTTGTAGGAAGTGCAAGTTGGTATGGCACTGGTCCAATTCGAACTAAGATCTCGAAAGGGCCACAAAACCTAGGTGCCAAATTGGAATAGTTTCCTAGATTTAAGGAACTTCTTCTTGCTTTGACCTTTAAATACACATGGTCTCCAACTTGAAATTCCTAGTGTCTTCTTTTCAGGTTTGTGTAATTTTGTTTTCTGTCTTATGCCTCCTTTAAATTCTACTGTACTTTTCTTACCATATTCTCCATTTCCTGGAGCATTTCTGGTCCAACCATGATTCTGTCAACTGAGTTTTCCCAGCTAATTGGAGTTGTACACTTTCTATTGTACAATACTTCGAAGGGGCTCATCTTAGCCGATGCATGGTAACCATTATTGTATGAAAATTTCACCAAGTGAAGGTAGTCTTCCCACTTACTTGGTTTCGTCCTTACGTACATTCGTAGCATATCTTCCACAATTTGGTTTGTTCGTTCAATCTGCCCATTCATTTGTGGATGATAGCTTTTGCTGAAATTCAAGTTAGTATTTAACCCTGCAAACAATTCTTTCCAAAATGTAGATGTGAATTTTACGTCTCTATCCGAAATCACCATTTTAGGAATACCATACAGTGTAAAAATTTATTTCATGAATATTTAAATGATTTTAATATATTTATGAGTAGAATTTACATGAATAAAGTGTGCAGACCTGCTACGCTTATCAATTACTACCATAATTGAATCATTCTGTTTTTGAGTTCTAGGCAAACCTGTGATAAAATCCAGTGATATAGTCTCCCATTTCCATTCCTGTACAGGTAGAGGCTGCAACAGGACGGTTGGGTGATGGTATTCAGCCTTCACCCGTTGACAATATTGGCACTTAGACAAGTATTCTGCTATCTCACCTTTCGTATTAGGCCAATAAAATAACGTCCTTAGTGCTGTTACCGTTTTCTGGTATCCCAGATGACCATAATATGGTTTCTTGTGTACTTCATCCAAATTTGTTAACTTTAATTCAATAGAATCTGGTATATAAAATCTATTTTTGAATCTTAGTAGACCATTTCTGTCCAAGATCAGATCTGCCTTGTCTAAATTTTTTGCGTTATTTTGTAAATCTGCCACTGTTTTAATGTATTTTTCATCATTATTGCTTGCAGCCTTTATCCTTTGCTCAATGTCACTTTCTTCCCTGCTAATATTTATCTCAAACAACCCATGAATTCTTCTGCTTAAATCATCTGCTACCTTGTTCCCTTACCCTTGATGTGTCTTACCTCGAAATCAAATTCGCTCAAGTAAGGCCAACAATTTCCTTACTTGTTTTGATAGATTTAGACATATAGATCTATGTCAGATACATTTATTTACTTGATTTTACTTATACTGTACAAACTTCAGGATGAAGTTTAAAACAAGAGGGGGTGTATGTAACATCCCACTCTACTGAGCATACTACTATTGAATTATTCTTTGAGGACACTTGCTTGCAAGTGATCCAGGTATGGAACACTATGATTTCATTCAGATTTTGGGTTTTTATATGATGATGTTGAGGTCTTATAGCTGCTTGATCTTATTGATGTATATATATGTGTTGACATGTGCTTTGGAAATTTGTCTTGAGTGTGCATGACACATGGCAGGTTATGGATGTCGGTGGCATCAAAGGGATTCCTTGGACTCCGAATTGAGTCAGGGAGTGGATTGTATTGTTTGAGTATTTCATTATTATGCACCCATGATGAATGATGTATTTTAGTATGATATATATATATATATATAATATATATATATATATATATATGTATATGTATATGTATATGTATATGTATATGTATATGTATATGTATATGTATATGTATATGTATATGTATATGTATATGTATATGTATATGTATATGTATATGTATATGTATATGTATATG
>ML791746.1:362037-402051 GCA_009831015.1 Picea engelmannii | reverse complement strand
TATGTATATGTATGTATGTATGTATGTATGTATGTATGTATGTATGTATTTTGACACCATTTTTTTCAATGGATGCAGGTTTGATGATGATTTCTAATCCGAATCACATAAGGAGTAAAGGGACCTTGCACAGAAAACCAGATATTGAGGGAGAGGGGTGGCAACATCCTTGTCACATCCTACTAGCACTCTTATCGTGGCCAAAATTGTAGTTTAATGATTACCTAGTTGGGTGGTCCATGATGTCATGAGGGAATACTGAGACAGTTGCTCACGTATATTTCTAAGGGGTGTGCATTAAGGCAGGGTCCTTATTCCTTATAATCCCTTAGTCTCTCACAAGGTTGACCGAATGGAGTTTTGACTCCAAGTGGTTATAAAAACTTCCAAAAACAAGTCAACACGAGTTGAAACCTTGGAGAACAAGTTGCATATTGAAGGGCACATTGCACATTTAAAACCTGAGTCAATAAACATAGGTGGCATAGAAAACACTGGAATGATTTGACCTTGAAGGATTAAATTAATTTATTTAAACAATAGAGCATTAATTATTAAATCCAACCATGAATTTTAATAAAGGGGTGTTGGAACAGGTTGTCATTGATGCCAATGGTTTGATTGATTGATGTCATTGATTGATGCCAAGTGTTTGATTGATTTCATTGATTGATGTCAAGTGATTGATAGTTTGATTGATTCCAAAGGATGATTCATTGATTTCAAAGGTCAAAGGTTTGATCTAAGTATATTTATGAAGATGGATCAATGAGTTGTCATTGATACATGATGAATATGGATCGATGTGGTTTCATTGGTATATTATGCATTGTTGAAAAATGTATAGATGACTCATTATTGTCTTATCATGATTGATAAGGTGCACAAATGAATGAACTACAAAGTGGTCCCCTTATGGTGAAATCCCTCATTGGAAGACGCTTTGCAGATTGAGTTATCCTAGAAGAATGGTTGGAGGATCCATGCTTGTATGTGAAATAATGAGATGAATATCAATGAATTTGTTGGTGAAACTATCCTAGATGGATAGTTCTTGTCATGCCATTTCCAGTGGTATGTGGAATGTCACATAACTTCTCATGGTTTGAAAGTTATGGCCTTACGAAGATGAAGGACCCCTATATGAAGGCTTGAAGCCCCCAAGGTCAAAGAAGTCAAAGTGACCTAAAAGAAGAAATCATTATTTAAATGATAAATTAAAGTGACAAAGTCAAGGTGGATTATTTAAATAATAAAGAGAAGGGAAAAAATCAAGAAATGATAAAGTAAGGTGACAAAATCAAGAAGGAATATTTAAATGATAAAGTATTGGAGAACTTTCTATTTATGGAAAGTGGTTAACCCTAAAATAAGGAAAATAGGTTAAGTGACCTAGAAATGGGTTAAGTGACCTAGAAATGGGTTAAGTAACCTAGAGGATGAAAGTATAAATAAGATAGCTATGGACTCTTGCAAGTCATCCTTTTTGTGGATCAAGGGAGAACTTCTTGTGATATTATCTTTCAGAGTATTGATGGAGAGCTTCTTGTGAGATTATCTTTCAGAGTATTGATGCAAAGCTTCTTGTGAGAGAATATTTGGTGTGGATCTCTTGAGCATGATTGAAGATCTATTCTAAGAAAGAGAGCATGAGGAGGATCTCATGGACACATCAAAGTTTCGGCAATATCGAAGATCTTGACGGAAAAAATCTTGGAGCTTCAAAAACCCTAGTTTCTGAGGTGTACACGGGCTGCAATGGGCCAGGGCACGTACATACAAAGGATGTATGAGGACAGGGTGCATACAGTGGATAAAATCATGAATATTTGTGTTTGAGCTAATGAATGGCTATTGAAGACTGTGGCAGGTTCTAGATCTACATTCTATGGTCTGAGATCTATAACTGAGACACTGGTATGGTTGCATTATTGTCATGATGGATACTATTGTTTGATGTGTTGTGAATGCTTAGGGCATTCTTGGTATGGATTCTATGATGTGGTTCAGTTTGGTTGATTTGGTTGATGGAGTGAGAAGTACTATTGTGATTCAGTGGTGACATGATTGCTATGGTATACTAGTTGTTTATACATGATTGAGATAGTATTCATATTGATTGATTGTGGAGCATGAGTAGACTATTGAAAATATTGGATATGTTGTGACTGGTTGGTGGTCAGATTGGAAAGTCAGAGACAAAAGAGAATGATATATTGGTTGCAGAGGATCTAAGTTGATCTTGAAGGATAAACCCTAATAGTTCAGAAGGAACACGTAGGTTGTTGTATACAGTGGTCGTGTACACACGCGTGTTGTAGTGAGCCAAGGCACGTACACACGCGGGCTGCACTACTGAGAGGTTGCATACCTATTGACAGATTGATATATGTTGAGGATTGTTGCCTCATCTCAGTTGATGCTGAGAATGTAAGTTGAGTCTTTCATATAGAGTTGGTTCTCTTGTAAAATTATACTCTATTCATTTGTTGCTGAAAAACCCCTAGATTGTTGTCCATAATAAAAAGAAAAATTGTATATACATCTTGTGTTCTTTGTGGTGATGACTTGTTGATGATATATTGATGATATATGTTCACATCTAACTGGTTATAAATGACAACAATGGGTAATGAGTAAATGTTGAATGTTAACTAAGGAGTTTTGTGTAAGAGGGAAGTTTTGGGAAAAGATCCCCACACTCATTCACCCCCCCTCTAAGTGTGGTAGGTGTGTCCAAAGAGGGACTAATTGAATTGTGACATGAGTAAATATGTGAAGGAAATCAATGGTTAGGAAATAGTAAGGAAAGAACCTAAAGAATTGATAAAACACACAAGGGTGCATGAAATTGTTAGAAATAAAGCCTTGTTTAAAAATAATTACAGCTTGAGAGATGGATTTTGCATAGAGTAGAATTTGAGTCAAGCAACCCTAGACTAACTAAGAATACACTTAATCCAACCCTAACTAAAATCTAGTCAGTTGAAAACCTTTAATTAATGGATTTGGGGAACTAAGAGACGACTAAGAGGAAATTTAGGAACACATGGGGAATTGTGAGGAAAGGTGGCTTTTAAATAAAAAAATAAAAGAGAAATTACTTGTGCAACCTGGGGAGAATGTGACACTTGTAGTGGATGAATAATCCTTGAAATGAATTTCTAAAAAATTATGAATTATGCATGAGGTACATATGTCTATGAGGGAGAATTCTATAAATAAAGGGTTGTAGAAGAGAAGGGCATCAGACCCTGGGAAGGTACTTTTATGCTACTGAAATTTTGATTCACTGTATTTTTAATTGTGAGAGTTGGGACATACAAGCTTGTAAAAGAGTGGAACCTATTCCTTATGAGGCAAGCCTGGAAGCTATTGTGTTCTGGTCTTTGTGCTTGGTGCCTTTTCGGATTGGGGGGCTAAGGGGGAAGAAGAGTACCCATAGCATTGGTTGGTAGGTATCAGTGAAGTCTCTATGATTATCAAATGAAGGAAAGAAGGGAGCGCAAGGTCTGGAAGTACATATTCAACACACAAGTTTCATTTATTTATGGTAATTATAAGATGAATTTATTTATTTTACTAGAGTATCAATATAGTATATGGATAGAGTCATTGTAGAATCATTTGAAGGGTTAAATGTCAGGTGTTATGTATGCTGGAAAATAAACAATTGCTACAATGTTAAATTTTAACTTCTTCCCTGTAAATTCCACACATTGTTGAACTTTGTACATCGAATTGATCCTCCTTGTTTAGTGAAAATTGCGTATTCATATAGATTATGGCTAAGTCTCTCTTTCATGCTTACCTGAATATGTTGAACAAATTTTAAGAGGATTATGTTAGGAATTTTTAAATATATTGTTCACCGACTGTTTGTAGTTTAGTTCCCACAGTATCCTAAGCCCTTGTTGATTTTCATTTAAAATCCAAGTAAATTATGTTGATGGGTTCACTGCTAAGAGGCATACTAGATCCAAACTTATACCATAACTCCCTGTCAAGTTTACATTGAATCAATTTTGTCGAATGGTGGATTTTTGTGAAATCGTTAAACTCTGGGTTTTTTTTTTTTTCAAATTAGATTTCATTTTACCCGATGTCTCTAAGGGCATGGAGTTCTGTAAAAATTTGTTACTTAATTCATTTACTTTGGATTAGTGGGATTCCCATTTTAGGTTTTTCGAATTTTTTTTACTTACTTCCCATCTGAGTGTTATCCCTTTTTCCTAAACCAAGTTATGCATGTGATTGGGAGCCAGAACCTGACACTAGTCCCAAGGGGCATTATTCGGGGCTCCAGAGCTTCGAAATTCCAGATATTTCTTGAACCCAACACTCCTTTTCTCTTGAAGGGATAACCGATTGAATCCAGTCTTGAGTGGTGTTGACTGACAGTTGTGGGATAACCTTGTCCCACATTACTATCAAATTTTGGGAATCCATTCTAACGACTGGCACATTTTTCATTGCAAGAGTTTTCTACTATGGAGATCCACTCCGTAGTTCAAGACTCCAGTAGTTTCACCTTTTTGTGACCAACAACACATTTCCTCTGGAGTGTCGAATTTTCGACCCTCCGGAGAACTTAGAATTGAAGATCTAATCGTCCTGGTTGTTCTCCATATCTATGGACCTCCTTTACTCCAGAAGTTTAGAACTTATGGGTCTTCACAAAACTACCTTACCTCTTAACCTTGCAGAAGGGATGAAATATGAATGACTAAGGGATCGATGGTTCCCACACCCCGCTCATATCTATGAATAGAAGTAACTTTGGAGCTCCGACACTTCAGAGAACTGTGTTGCTCTGGATTAAAATATTCCAGAGATACATACTCTCAGAGTGACATGGAAGCTGATGTCACTACTGACATGGCACAAGATGAGTGGTTTCCGCGTGTCACCTTGATTCTTAACTTTCATACCTAAAGTGATAACTAGACATTGACACTTGTCGCTATCTAATTGCACCATGTGTCCTTGCTGACATGGACTATGATGATGTGGGAGATCATTGTGTTTCCATGGGATACATACCACCCCTCTCTCCTCGAGGCCGCTTAACCTCTCGATCTAGGATCATTCAAGAAATTGAGTCAAATTGATTTTTCGGGACTTTGCTAGAACCCAAACCAATTTAAACATGCCCCTTTTTCTCCTCGGGCACAGGTTTTATTAAAACCCGTGGGCTCCTGCTAAGCCCCTATTTCCTTTTTAAAAGAATTTGAGTAATGGGTGCTAGCTCCCTATGCTAGGCCTCTCCTTTCACTTGACCTCGGGTGATGACTAGGTTCCTACTCAAAGGGCACTTCAGAGCTTCAGGCTCCAAGCGTTTTGACTTCACGTTGCGGTGAATTCCCCCCGAACCCCGAACTGGTGAAGTTCCAAACTGACGTGAGGGGGATCGATGGTCCCTACTCCTCGCAAAAATAAATGACCCACAACAAATTCGGCTCTAGTTCTTTGGTGATTCCCAAAACACTAATCCACAAAACCTTCGGAGTTCCTAATATTCGAAGTGTAAATTTGCGCTCCACGTGTCCTCTACCTCCGACGACTCAGATCTACTTTGACTTTAGCTAATTCATCGCTTGCGAATTATTCGAAGGATTAAACCTCCGAAATGGTTGATCTGGCGACACACGTCATTTGTAATGAATGCCTCAGATATCCTCCAACTCCCTGCTCTTCAGAAGTTCCTCTGCCTTCTGCACCCCCTTTCTTTCAGAGTGCTTCCTTCTGGACTCCATGATCTAACACCATGTGTCTCTTAGCGATCAAAAGCCAGGATCTACTCCGCTCTTTGGAGCTTCGACAATTTCACACTATGCTTGTCTGAGAAATCCCAGAGTACTTCCACTCCAAAGTCTCAAATCTTTCACCACTTGTCTTCTGATGATGGACGGTCCCGATCCGGTTCGAGACTTTGAGACTTCGCGAGTCCTCTCTCCTGTGAAATAAAAAAGGATTAGACCCTGTGTTACTCACCTAGGTCAAACAATTGTTCATATGTGCACTAATATCATACAAATCAGATCTTTTATCCTCCTCGATGTGCTCTTGTTGTCTAGACATGGATCTAGTGGTCTAGATCTCTCCCTGTAGCTCGGCTCAACGACCGTTGTTGCTCCTCCTCCTGAGCTTGCCCTTTCTCCCAAAATTGGAAAATTTGCAAGTGTCAAAGGCTGTAGCCTTTGAGATTCCTCCTATGAACCCAACAACTTGGGTCTCGTATGTGATTTTCCTCTTGAGATTTTGGACTTGGAACAAGTCCGCTTCTACGCACTCCTTGTGCTTTCCTCACAGTCCACTACTTGAATTGTTCCCACCTTCTGCACTCTTTGCAGAGACTTTGTGCACAATGGACCTATTCCTCCTGAGATTTTTCTTTCTTGAATCTCTAAAGGACTCAACCCTTCTACACCCTTCAAAGGGATTTATGTGCCCTCTTGGAAGCACTCCTTGTTGAGCTTACTGTTGGCATGTTTACAAGAAGAGCATGCTTGTCATTGATGGCAAGAACAAAAACAACGATGGCATGTCTATAGGAAAAAACAACAACAATGATAGCATGCTTACAGTTATTGATGGCAAGAACAACAACGATGAAGGTATGGTTACAGGAAAGAATAGTAGCGATGTTGGCAGGTTTATAGTTGGGAGACAGCAACGGAAAACAAGCAGGTAAGGAAGATCAACAATGATGATTGCATGGAAAGATCAGAAGCGTAACTCCATTTCAGAGTTTCGGATACTGGGAGTTGGAGGAGTCAAGAATTCAGACTCTTCATCACAGGAGACCCGAAGTTGCGAAATGTGAAACGCCGAAATCCCGAAATAGGCACATCAACAAAGACTCCATTTTGGAGTTTCGCAGATCGAGAAATAAAAGGTTTTAGATACCGAGAGTTGGAGGAGTCAAGAGTCGATACTCTTCATCACAGGAGTCCCAAAGTTGCGAAATGTGAAACGCCGAAATCCCAAAATAAGCACATCAAGAAAGACTCCATTTCAGAGTTTCACAGATTGGGAAATCAAAGGTTTCGGATACCGAGAGTTGGAGGAGCCAAGAGTCGAGACTCTTCATCACAAGAGTCCCAAAGTTGCAAAATGTGAAATGCCGAAATCCTGAAACAGGCACATCAACAAAGACTCCATTTTGGAGTTTCGCAGACCGGGAAATCAAAGATCAAAGGAACTTTAACCTTTGAAGTAGTGAACCCTGAAATCCCGAAACATGCACATCAACAAAGAATCCATTTTGGAGTTTCCCAGACTAGTAAATCAAAGGTTTTGAATACCGGGAGTTGGAGGAGTCAAGAGTTGAGACTCTTCATCACAGGAGTCCCGAAGTTGCAAAATGCGAAACGCTGAAATCCCGAAACAGGCACATCAATAAAGACTCCATTTCGGAGTTTTATAGACCGGGAAATCAAAGATC
This sequence comes from Picea engelmannii, assembly GCA_009831015.1. NCBI lineage: Eukaryota > Viridiplantae > Streptophyta > Pinopsida > Pinales > Pinaceae > Picea > Picea engelmannii. The sequence continues at coordinate 394,604 of ML791746.1, read as the reverse complement.
AAAGGAACTTTAACCTTTGAAGTAGTGAACCCTGAAATCCCAAAATAGACCTAGGAGGTGAATGTGGCAGACCATGTCAGCAAGGACAGGTGGCAGCCTATGTCAGAAAGGACACATGGTGCAATCATATAAGGACAAGTGTCAAGTTCATTTGGCATTTCAGGAACCTGAAAATCACAATTCTGAGTGACATGTGGCAGACACATGGATCATGACACATCATCGAGTGATGTCATTCCAGGAATTTAGTTTCAAGAGTTTTAGCATAAAATCTTCCCCAATGTCCTGAAAGCTGAAGTTCTGAGGCAGAGGATAACCATTTGATCACCACAGATCGTGGACCGTTGATCTGAAAAGAGAAGTGCTCAAATGATTAGTGAATGGTCATAGGCTATGGTCAAATCTTGAGAGATGGAGGAAGGCCCTAACATCTAAACTCCATTTTGGAGATCACGACTTGGAGAGTCGAGATGCCTCGCAATAGGAATTCGCGACATGCGAAATCGCGAAATGTTGAAATGGAAAAAAAACCTTTTGGTGTAGGCTTCGGATACCGGGAGTTGGAGTGTCGAAACATTTCACCACAGGAATGCTAAAATGCCAAAATGCCAAAATGCGAAATGGAAAAATCAACACGAGACCCTGTGCTTGTAATCTAACAGTTTTGGATACTTAGAAATCTGATCAAAGGGCTACTATTGCTCTTCACAGTTAATAGATCAGTTACGATTCAGTTAGCATAACTAAATCATGACTCTTGGAAGGTTGGTGATTCAATTGCTGAGGTGTTTTCTTGGAGGTTCACAGTGTAACTGCTAGAAATGACTAATGGTTTCTGCCAGAGGACTGGAAGAGACTTCAGGGTGATTTCCAGAGAAGATGAAGAGTCTCGAGGCATCTTCCAGTGGCATGAATACTGTTCATAGAGGCTATTGACAGATGTAAGATTGTTGGATCCTGGAATTGCAATAGAGGGAATGAGCTCGACTGTGACAGAGAAGACGATGAGTCTCGACTGCTGGAGAGGCTAAGGAATCTCGGCATAACACCTAGTGATGATGGATGCATGGGTTTAACCACCAGAGAAGCTGAAGAGTTGTGATGATGATCAGGTAGAGCACTCGACATGGGGAGAGGATGCAGAAGTATTGTGAATAGAGGATGTAGAAGATGCACAAAGAGAATAAAAACGCAGAATAGAGAAGAGATTGGGTGTTGTTGAGAGTGATTCAGGTTTGTAGAAGGAGGCAGAGTGCAACAACTGAAATGTACAGAAGAGGAATCGTGCATAGAAGGGACATGGCACACAGAGCATAAAAGGTAGAAGAACATAAAGCATAAGGAAGGTGTGCAGGAAGACACTGATGTAGGTAGAGCAGAGTAGTGTAGCAGAACAATGATGAGACCGGTAAGCCATTGATAAATATTATATCACTGTGATAAATTTATATATAGAAAAATTTATATTTCAGGGTGGTAGGGAGGTGCTAGGGAGGAATGTTGTCCTCAGAGGTTCAAGTGGGTTCTTGAACAAAGGGAGTTGTAGCTTCCATCTGGTTGCAGCCAGAGAAACCAGGGTGGCAGGGTGGTGCAAGGGAGAATTGTTGTTCTCTGTTTTACAAGTTGGTGCCTGTGTGACTGGAAGTTGGTGCTTTCATCTAGTTAGTGTTGGAACACTTAGGGAGTTGTTTCTTCCTTCTAGTGGGTGCTAGAGAAGCTAGGGAGTTGGTGCTTCCTTCTAGTGGGTGCTAGAGAAATCAAGGGAGTTGGTGCTTCCTTCTAGTGGGTGCTAGAGAAACCAGGGAGTTGGTGCTTCCTTCTAGTAGGTGCTAGAGAAAACAGAGAGTTGGTGTTCTCAGCAAGTTGCATCTTGAAAAACAGTGGTTGTAGCCTCACAATGAGTTGGAGCTCATATGTATGATAATGTATAGAAAGTAAAGATTACTTATCATACCAAGAAGAAGAGGTTTTTACCCTTTATGGGTTTCCTCAGGAAATATCTGTCTCTATATATTTCATATGTGTGAATGATGCTGAATTTGCTATTGCTTACTTCCCTACATTATTGTGATTGTCATTCAGTGCTCTGTAAAGAGTTAAAAATAAGCATAATTGTTTAAGCTCGGTAAAAACTGATTCACCCCCCCCCCCTCTCAGTTGTCCAACACTTACAGAGTGTTCATTAACTCTGTGAGTGTCTTCTCCTTGACACTCCTCTTCTCAGAACTCAAACAGAGTTCACCTATGCACTCCTTGCCCCTGCTCAATGCCCTCCTCATAGAGCTCTACATAATATTTAGCGATTATGTTTCTCTATGATTCCTCTGCACATTCTCCCCTCCAAAATATGAATTTTGATACAAAGATATTTTACAAAAGAGGGGCTCCTCAAGCTCTCCCTCCAACTCACCTAACTCTCATTAATTACATTGAATTACATTCAATAGACATATAGTCCGAATCAGATCTAGATCCTCTCAACTTGTTAGCTATTAAAGGCAAACTTATCCATAGCCTACACAAATGCATTGACTTGGCTCTTCTAGCCTTACATCATTTAATTGCATTAAATTTTACATTTGAAATTTAAAAATGAGGGCCAAAATGAGAGGGATGGCACCTCTCCCCTCCTTGAATGCACTTCGATGTGCTAAAATCTTGGTGCATTACTGAGGTGGATCAATGATCTTGCATCATACTCCACTGCTGGGAAAATCACGAGCTCTTTCTTGTGATCTCCTCTATCCTAGTGTTGAAATCCCCTTGGATCCCAAACTCTCCTTTGGAGTTGTCCTCTTGCTCCTTTTATTTGCTATTGCTTCTATTTCTTCCCTGTTGCTATGGAAGGATCTCCTTTGTTCATATTCCCCTTGCTGACTTATTCTGCTACTGACCTCACCATTAGCTTTCTTATCTCCACTATCACCCTGTCCAGCTGCTCTGCTGGCTGGTTCTCCTTATGTAGTCTTCTTTTCTTCACATCCTCCTTATCGATGGGTAGGTCATATCGATCTCCATTGCTAAATTCACCTCTTGTGGCACTATATTTACGCTCCTCTACAAACTCCAGTTATGCAGTATCCTCACTGAGATGTTGCTCATCTTCCTCCTCTGACAGATTAGCTTCTATCAGCTCCTCCTATGCTGGTTTAAATCCAGCTTCCTCCAGCCTCTCCCCAGGTTGGTATGCTTCTCCATATGATTCCAACTTATTATGTTGGATGTGGATGCTCTGCACTATCTCCCTTCTCTCTAGGGATTCCAATTCTTCATACAAATCAACAAATTATACGCTGTCTTCTTCCTCTTCTGTGACAAACTCTAGTGCTGCAGTCATCTCCTATTCAGCTTCCTGGCTGAAAATTTTGAGAAATTTTGTTGAATTCTCTTCTTCTTCTACTGGGGTAGATGTTATTACCTTCTCCTTCTCCTCCATGAAAATCACAACTAGTTGTCCTTCCTATGTTGCACTTTCAGCACGTGCACAAGCCTCCACTGGGTTGATTGTTAGGAATATACTAATTCCTCCAATGATCAGTATATACCTATGATCCTTTTGTGTCAACACTCTTTGTTGACCTGAAATATTAAGAGAGTTCATGAGACTCTCATACAGTCTCATATATTTCCCTTTGCCCACCTGACAACTTGGGGTTTCCTCTCTTCCCACCCGACATCTCATGAGATCAACTGATCTCTCTGGATTTCCCACCTGGCAATCTAAAATTTCATCACTGCCCACCTGGTAGTCACTGAGATCAATCACTGATCTCCTTCCATTGCCCGTATGGCAACCTGAAAGTTCATCTCTGCCCTCCTAGTATCTCATGGGATCAATTGATCTCTTCTCCTCATCATCACTAAGGCTTTTTCCAATTTCTGGCTCACAAAGTTGAACCACTTCCTCTGTGTCTCTGAGGCTTTCAACATGCCTCAACCACCTTCGCAACAAATATTGCTGTCCTTTGGCAAAAAAAATTTGAATCGACCATTTTACCTTTCTCTTCATGGGCCATTCATAAGTCCAATGTACCTGTGCTTCCTGCTGCATTTTTAATGTCAGCCTCTCTATTTCTTCTCTGATGTTCTGGAGTTCTTTGTCCATTTCTTCCTTTATTTTATGCTGACAATCCTCGTCTTGACCACTCCTATGGCCTTTAGTAGCCATCTTTTTTGCCTTCATCCCTCCTGACTGTCTATCATTTGCTACACACCTTGCAACAATATTTCACACAAAGCATCAATACTCATTCTCCCTCACTTGCTTTCTACAGGAGAGATGTAAAATTCTAATACTACTTGATGTAGTCAAACTATCTCCTTTATCTCCTTGGCCTACATAAATTAAATATGTGGCTCTGATACCACTTGATGTAGACCCCCTCTCTCTCCTTGGGGCTACTCGACCTCCCGATCTAGGATCGTTCAATAAATTGAGTCTGATCGACTCTTCGGGCCTTTTCTAGACCCTAAACCAATTTACACAGGCCCCCTTTTCTCCTTGGGCACAAATTATATAAAAAATCTTGGGCTCTCGCTAAGCCCCTGTTTCCTTTTTAAAATAATTTGATTAATGGGCACTATCTCCCTACGTTAGGCCTATTATTTCATGTGACCTCGGGTGATGACTAGGAGCCTACTCAAAGGGTGCTTCAAAGCTTCAGGCTCCAGGCATTTTCACTTCACGCTGCAGCCAATTCCCCCTGAACCCCAAATTGGTGAAGTTTTGAACTAACGCGAGGGGGATCGATGGTCCCTGCTCCTCACATAAATCAACGACCCACAACAACTTTGGGATCTAGCACTTCGGTGATTTCTAAAACACTAATCCACAAAACCTCTGGAGTTCCTAATCTTTAAAGTGTAAATTTGTGCTCCATGTGTCCTTTGCCTCCGATGACTCAAATCTACTTCGGCTTCAACCGATTCACCGCTTGCAAATTCTCCAAAGGATTAAACCTCTGAAGTGATCGATATGGTGACACATGTCCTTTGTAATGAATGACTCAGATCTCCTCTTAATCCCTGCTCTTTGGGAGTTCCTCCACATTCTGCACCCTATTTCTTCTGGAGTGCTTCCTTCCAGACTCCACGATCTAACGCCACATGTCTCCTGGAGATCGACGACCAAGATATACTTTTCTCTTCAGAGATTTAGAGATTTCAAACTCTTCTTGTCCAAGATATCCCAAAGTACTTCTGCTCTGGAGTCTCAGATATGTCACGACTTTTATCTTGAGGATGGATGGTCTCGATCCACTTTGAGACTTCGGGAGTCCGCTCTCCTGTGAAATGAAAAGGTATTAGACCCCGTGTTACTCACTTGGGTCAGATGGTTGTTGATTCGCGCACTCAGATCCAATGGATGAGATATTTTATCCTCATCAGTGTGCTCCTCCTGTCTGGATGTGGATCTAGTGGTCCAGATCTCTCCCTACAACTCAATTCAATATCTGTTGTTTCTCCTCCTCCTGATCTTGCACTTTCTCCCGAAATTGGAAAATTTGAAATTTTCAAAGGTTGTGGCCTTTGAGATTCCTCTCGCGAACCCAACTGCTTGGGTCTCATCTAGGCTTTTCCTCCTGAGATTTTGGAATTGGAAAAAGTTCACTTCTGTGCACTCCTTGCGCTTTCCTCACAATCCACTACTTGAACTGTTCCCAGCCTTCTGCACTCTTTGCAGAGACTTTGTGCACAATGACATTATTCCTCCTAAGCTTTTGCTTGCTCAAATATCTAAGGGAATCAAGCCTTCTTCACCCTTCAAAGGGATTTTTGTGCTCTCTTGGAAACTTCTTCTCAAGCACTCCTTACTGAGCATATAGAGTGTTTAGTAACTCTCTGATTGTATTCTCCTTGACACTCCTCTTCTCAGAAATCAAATAGAGTTCACCTGTGCACTCCTTTCACCTTCTCAATGCCCTCTTGGAAAAGATGTACAAAATCTTCATCAATTATGTTTCTCTATGCTTCCTCTGCAAAGTCTCCCCTCCAAGGTATTCAATAACCTTGAGGCTCCTCTCTGAGTCTGTAAACTATTTGGGTGTGCCCTCCTAGCACGTTCTGCTCTAAACTCGAAACATAGTCCAGTTACGTACTCCTTGCATTGGCTCATAGAAGTTTGAAGACTCTATCATGCACTCCTTTCACTTAACAAAAAGAACCCAAAATGATTCAACAAAATCATAGACACATGATTTTGTCTATCTCTACATATGGAAACCTATCATACATCTACAACATAAATAATCACATAGATAACTCATAGCAAGGAAAAATTGCTCTTTCTATTAATATGAATGTTTTTTTACAATGTGTACAAAAGATCAGACTGCAATAGAGTCTCAACTCTCTCCTCTCCTCTCTTAACTTCCTAAATGCTATATCTCATGAATTTTGATACAAAGATATTTTACAAAAGAAGAGCTCCTCAAGATCTCCCTCCAACTCACCTAACTCTCATTAATTACATTGAATTACATTCAATGGCCATCTAGTCTGAATCAGATCTAGATCCCATCAGCTTGTCAGCCATTAAAGGCGACCTTATCCACAACCTGGACAAAGGAATCGACTTGGATCTTCCAGCCTTATATCATTTAATTGCATTAAATTTTAGATTTGAAATTTAAAAATGAGGGCCAACATGAGAGGGTTGGCGCCTCTCCCCTCCTTGAGTGCGCTTTGATGTGTTGCAATGCTGGCACGTTGTTGAGGTGGAGCAATGCTCTTGCATCACCATGTGTCTTACTTCGTGAATCCATGGTTTTGACCTTCGGGTATTTTTTCATGTTTTCGACTTCCTTTCGCTGAAGTGGTCATTATTGGAAGTTCTCACAAAATTCATCCAACGAATGTGATCAGTCCTAGATCAATGGTTGAGATTTGTTTTTGTGTTTGAGACTCCAAGTTGTTTATTGTTTCCACTTCCCTTTTCTCCCAGAGAGATATTTCCTAGAGCTTAAACATCGATCATCTTGACCTTATCCATCTATCCTCCTTTAACCCGAAAAGATTAATAAGATCCAACAGTTGTTGATAATTCATCCATTCATGATCTCTAACCTTGGGACTTCCTTATGCTATCCTTCCACTTTATCTGATTAGACGGTCATTTTAAACTCTCGATATGTTTCTTAGATCGAGAAACACATGTTCATTTTGAGACTTCGCCTTTGGCTCCATATGCTTGAGCCTTGAATGTTTCTACCTATCAATTTTCTTCCTGAAGTCAGATCTCCTGCGCAAATTCAAAGTCGCTATCTCTTCTGAGCTTGGGCTTGTACTTGTAACAAGACCTTCAATCCTGACAGTGATTGAAGACTTCATTGATAACCCTACCAAGATATTTCCTTTTTTGAGCTTTTCCTTTGGAAGGAACGCTGACACTCATTAGCGTATCCCTGCCGAGCTTTAGATGCTAATTGTTGAGTGCGTACTTGCGCCTCCCCTGTGTATGTTCGCACTGTCTCTCCTGAGCTTGTAATTATGAAAGTGTTACCCTCTATTCAACTTGAGAGGGCCTTTGTGCACTTAGAGTGCTGTATCTTCTGAAACGTGGGCCTTCACGAAGCCATCTATGCACTCCTGGAATTGAGCCTGGAGGTGTTGCATTGTATTTCTAGAAGAGAAGATTCATGCTTCTTACAGAACTTAAACTCCTTCTTAAAACAAACTTTCTCCCAATTATAGGTTATTTATTCCATGCTTCTAAGTGTTTTAAAGTTGTCATAAACGGTAGATTGTAGGTTAAAAGGATTATGTTTTTTGTTTAATATTATTGTCTTGGTGTTTTTGGAATGTCTTCCTTTCCTTAATGAGTAAGGTGATAAGGTATTGAAATAATATGCAATGATGTTTGATGAAGTAACCATTCTACTATATTTTCTTTGTTTACAAAAGGGTAGTTAAGAATGTTGTTGTATATTTAAATTATTGGAATGAATTAAGATTAAGGGAATTAGATACTTCCTTGTTCCTCAGAACAATCGCCAGTCTTGAGACCTTAAATGGTCAAGATCAATCAGATGAATCCTAGACTTGAGCGTTGATTATGTGTCTTGGAAGTCCTAACCTTGCACGATAGGTTGGATGGGTAGGATGAATGTTATCTCATGTGATGTGACAGAACCTTCATTCTTTAAGTAGTATCTAAATTTAGCTACAAATGATTGAGAGAAGAAGAATGTGTTTTACTGATATATGTTATTATCATGAATCTAACTGCAATTGACTGAAGTATGTTAATGTCATGTTTCACTTATCCTCATGACATGTAGTCATTTTTCTCTTGTTCTAATGATGCTTATTAACGTCTAAAAAAAAAAATATTGTTCATGTAATTATATGACATAATAGAGGGGCCGTTACAACTTCATTAAATATCCATGCAATGAGTTGAATGCACTTGTATTTAATACTGCCAACAACTTCTTGAAAACTAGCAGTTTGGTGGATTTATGTATGTCTGTCTATTGCCACATATCTCCAAGGCACAAAATCCAATGAATGGGTCAAGCAACGACCTCTTAGAGATATTTTTTTATGTAATTGGATATTTTATGAGGGATGTAACTATTGGAGAAGATGAGAGTGGCTATTGTGAGACTCATTTCTTTACTTTCAACTGCAAAAAAAAATAGACTGTATGTAGTCAGATTTAAGAATCTTAGGCAATTAATGATTAATTTCTTCTCTTTACCATATTTTGTGTTTCATCTTTTCTTTGATGCTTTATATTGATGAAGGATTCATCTTGGTACTTGTTCCTGATGTAGTGAAATATTTATTATGGTTTTACTGGTGAAAGTGTTGTTGAAGTAATTTATCTTGTTGACTAGGAAGTTCCTAATTGATGAGTTTTCTATTGTATGTGTTTCATAATCACATGATGTAACCCGATGCATGTATTCTACATTTTCTGCTAAGTCTTCCATATTTCCATTTATATATTAAACATTTATTTGAGAATATTCAATCCTTGCTTGCTGATATATATTTTCTAGAAATTTTGTGTTGATGTTTAAACTGAGTTCCTCACCCATTCACTACACTTTGAAATAAAATCTTATCTTTAAAAACCTACAAGTTTTTATGATGGGTATTAGGATCACACCTATAGCAGTCTAGGTGAGACTTCTAGTACTAAATTTTTTTGCGTCGTTGTCTGGGAGGAGAAATTCAAGATCTTTCCCTAGGATATACGACAAGGATACTAATGTTTTTGTTGGTGTACAAAAACTAGTAAACAAGTAGACTCATGAGTGCACTTGGTGACTCCATGAAGGACAGATGCAGTGGTGACTCCACATTTTCAAATGTCGAAGGAATTTTTTGTTGTTTTGGCTTGGAGGTTTGCACCTCTTAACTTATTTGTAGTTCTTGGTTTCCTACATCCAATACCTCATATATCAGAATGGGGAAATTTTCTACCCATATTCAGAGAAAGGATGGAGGCTAATCTTGCAGAGCATCTCTTTAAGTTTCATCAATGCATGGATCAGATGGATCTTTATCATGAGAATGTATTGATGAAAATGTTCATGCATTCATTAGATGGTGATGCACGTCAATGGTATTTCTCACTACCTCATTCTAGCATTTCATCATTGAAGTAATTTCACTCAGCTTTTAAGAAGCACTATAAAAGATATTTTTCAGCTGAATTTTTATTTGAGAATTGTTGTGAGGAGTTTGAAAAGTATATTCATCATACAATAGGTGATTCCTCATATTATATGGCTAAAATAGATATTTTTGTTGATGAAATCAAGGAAAAATCATATCATTCCTTTCCTAGTTTTCCACTGTTAAAAACAGATTTTGTTGACTACTCTTATGATGAATAAATTGGAAGAAATGCATTAGATGCATTTGTCATTGTAACATATGCTTCTAAAAATCATTCCTGTGATGAGAATGTTGTATCAAATGTTGACAAAGATCATCCTATCCTTGATGGAAACTCTGATGATGAGGAGCATATTTTTACTAAATCATATACAAATCTTGTTAGAAGCCAACCAACATATGATAACTATGAAAGTGATGATTTTCATGAATAAATAGTTTTAGAAGAAGATTTTCCTAAGATATTTCAAGAGGTTTCCTACGATGTGTTTTCACTTGTGATTGAAGAGAAGGATGATAAACAGGTCCTTGAGATTGTGCGTGTTCAAAGTTTACATGTTTATGATAAATTTGAAAATATACTTACTCTTGCAAAAGATCATGAAGACAAGCTTCATTTTCATCCTTCACCTGAAATATTTTACAGTGATCACAATATATTGCAACAATCTTTTGTTTTTCAGAATATGAGAGATCATATGTTATTCAAATAACATATTTAGTACAGTGGAAGCCTGACCCTTTGAATCAACACATTATTTTTTCATAAGTTTCATGATCCAATAGCCAATTGGATGGAATCTTTGTTTTCGAAAGATTCACACATTGATAGTTTGGGCATGGTGTTTCTTTGTTGTTGTGAGTATGAGTTGTTTAAGAAAAAAATTCCGCATACATTAAATTATTTTTATGTTTTCTCAGACACCTGCAAGCATAATGCCATGCCGAGAAACCAGTTGATTGATTGGATATTTTGGAAATTTTTATACACATGAGAAAAGTGGTTTTCAACCGGTTAGTATAGGAATTGTAAATAAATAAGATTGATGTTTCAAGCATTTCCTTTAGTTTTCATAGTGTGGTTGGTTTTCAACAATTTTTACAGCTTGTTTTCAGTTTGAGAAAGTTGCAAAGGTTTGGAATGAGATGAATGAATCCAAGCCCAATGTAATAACAATTGGTCTCTATGAGATGAATGACTCCATGCCCTATTTAATAGTATCTGGTCTCTATGAGATGATATAATTTGCAGGATGGTGAACAATTGCTTGAAATTAGAATTATATTCAGAAGTCAGTTAAGGCATTGGACCTGAAGGTTCTTGGCATCTCACAAGGAGCATTCCATCCCCAGTAGGAGCCAAATGTTAACACATAGGATGTACATAATCAAGGTCTTCCCTCATTTTAACATTTTTGTTAGTTTTTTCTTAGAAAGACTCCATTGGTTGTTGAATTACTAAGAGGGGGGGGGGGGGNGTGAATTAGTAATATAGCAATTGGATCATTTTTCACCATAAAATGCAAGTGTTATATCAATGTAGAATTATCATCCAATAGTTGCAGAGTAAATAAACAATTAAAAAATGAGCAATCACATACATACACAGCACACCAGTGTTTTACGTGGAAACCTAAAGCGGGAGAAAACCACATAATTCTTTTTCTTATATGTCTTTAGGAATTACATTCATTGGAAGCCCCAAATTCCTTTGTTTTACATCTGCAACTGGAAGGAGGATACAACACCCTAGTTTCTCAGGCTACAACCTGAGAGAAGATCCAACTCCCCAATTCTCTGGCTACAACCAAAATGAGGCTATGACCCCCTATGTTCTCTAGATACAACCAGAAGGTGGCTACAACCACCTATCCTTGCCCCATACAACCACCATGACGTGTAAGTAGAATGATGGAACCATTGTCACACTATCAATCTGAGATATACTACTATAAACCTGTATCAATCAACCTACACCAGACAACCTGTACCAATAACCTGAACCATACATCAATCTGTACCTCAACCTGTAATTAACCTATACCATAAACAAGTGCATCAACCATGCACCAACATGTACCTCAACCTATACCATGAATAAGTGCATCAACCATGCACCAACTTGTACCTCAACATGTACCATGAACAAGTGCATCAACCATGCACCAAACCTATACCTCGACCTGTACTATGAACAAGTGCATCAACGATGCACCAAACCTGTACAAATAACCTGTCACACAAATTTTCCAAACAACTTATCACAACAACCTGTCTCATCAATATTATCAACCAAATCAAATCTACTCATCAAGATCAATCACCAAGACAACTCTCAAATATGTGTATCAACCAAACATAACACAACAACTCATAATCATCACCAAGATCAATATGTGCTTCTAATAATATACCAAGACAAGTATGCTATGTCATCCATAGACCATGTGTCAACAATACTACTAAAAATTTCCTCCAACCATGTACCAAGTATGTACCAATCATGTATCAACTACTCATCAACTATGACTCATCAAGATGTACCAACATCATCAACTATACACCTCGTGTATGTGCCAACTCATAAACTACTTGTCTCAACCATGTACCCAACATGTACCTCAACCAAAATCCCTCATCAATTTCATCATCCATATATGATTTGTAACTCTGTAATAGACCTGGTGTATATGATCACACACCTGCAAACCTTCCTTAACTTTAACAAAAAGAGACTAGCATTTTCATCAAACTTTACTTTAGTCTCACATGACTAGGTTTGGATTAGTCAACAACCCTAACTTGAAATAATCATAACTATGTACCTGTAATGAATAAAGATATTAAAATAGCACACAATGTTCTTCAGTGTGTTTTATGCAATTTTTTTAGGTGTCACTACTTGGAACCTCTCAGAAAAGGAGTTATAGAAAAAATGGCATACCTTGTTGAATTTTGGCTTATTCTAGAGAGCCAACTTGTAGAGCATGCCCTGCACGGAATATATTTTGTATGGATCTGAAAATTGTACACCAAATACTATAGACTATAATATAACCAACAGATTTGTTCTTATGGAATTTGGATATGTTATGAAGAAGTTATGGCGTTTGTACCTAAAAATATGTTTTAGACTAGTTTCAGGACTAGCCACAAACCCTATTTTCCACAGAGTGTAAATCCAAAAATACATTGACCCACAAGATGGAATTTGTACCACAACCACTTGGATATGTTTCCTCAATGGCCTCCTAATTTCATGGTCTAAATCATTCTATAAAAAAAATTATTGCAAAAATGGTGAGATGACCTATAAATAACATACCTTAGAAAGCATCATCAAAAGAATTTATCCTCCCTTGAATTTTGGCCTTCTTTACTTCACCTTCCCTCTTAAATTGGGCTTAGATATACTTTGGCTACCCCAATCACTTTTATATATTCAAGTGTGATTAACATGAGAGAGCCTTTCCTCTTATTTATACTTTCATGTAGCTTCCTCAAGGGGTTACCTTTTAACCATCTTAACCCACTTTCCTTATTTTAGGGTTAACCCACTTCTAACCACTTGTCTACTTAGTAAGTTCTCCATTAACTTTATTATTTAAATAATTTATTTTGTATCCACTTTGATTTATAGTACACTCATCACTTTACTTTATTATTTAAATAATTTCTTCTTTGCAAACACTTTGACTACATTGACTTTTTGGGGCTTCTAGATGACTCATGAGGGTTCTCCAACTTCACATGGCCATAACTCTCTAACCGTGAGGAGTTATGTGACATTACACATACCACCAGAAATGGAATGACATGTAATATCCATATAGAATATTATTACCTTCAAATATATTAAAACTCATACTATTATACATCAAAGAAACTTGGGTCCATTACCCAAACCTTTGTGCTACCATAATTCACTACCGAAATTTCTCCAAGGGTTAACATCAATCACTAAGGGCTGACAACAATATACAATATCACTCTCCAATGGTTGACATCAATGACAAACAACATTCTGACATCAATGAAAACCAACAATCCATACCAACTATCCATCAACCTAAGCCAATTGTCTGACAATCTCCCCCTTTGGCATTGATGGAAACACCAAAATTGATGGAAACACTTAGTCATGATAACATTCATTCTCATACTCCTCGTCAATGTTTCTATCTCTCCTCTTTATACATAAATGGAAAATGGTATCTCCCTTTGGTGCTACTCCCCCTAACTGAACTCTCCTTGGGGATACTCCCCCTAATTGAACTCTTCCTGAAACTGATCTCCCAACATGGACTGTACTCTTTATGGTGCTTCCTCATGTAAATCTAAGACATATAAGATACGAATTCAAAAGAATTTATTTTGGATTAGAAATTACTCTGAGTCTCTGGTGAATATACTCAAAGTATTTCTGTGGAAGCGTGATTCGTATTTTATGAGCATAAAAAAATGACTACAGATTATTACTAGATGCTTAACACAGAATAACAGAGATACAGTAAAACTGGTTTTCTATTCAATAAGGAAATAAGATGAAACTATAAAATGCAATGGAAAAAAAGCTTGCTGGAATGGTGGTGGCTTATCTCTAAGAAGAGATGTGACGACTGCGCTCATTTTCAAGAAGATGATTACAATGAGGCTCTCAAGGCCTTTTTACAATAAACAGGAGTTTCAAAAAACCCTAAACATCCAAAAAACTAACCCTAGGAGATGAAGCGCCAAAAGTCATGTGGGCCCCGTTTGGGTAAGTCAGTACATCAACTTCTCGGGGTCGTAACTTTTGCATACGATCTTCGTTTTAGGTGTATGATAGCCCATTGGAAATATCTATCCGAGGAATACAACAATTGCATAAAAGTTCATGATGATGTTTTGCAACCCTAAAAAACGTCATTTAGGGCCTCAAAACAGCTCCAAAAGTTCAGGACCCGAAAAACTGCTAAAAATAGTAAATTATCAAAATTGCTAGAAAGTTGTTTTGAGCCAGCTGGAAAAGGTGGGTGGCCACCAATATCCACCTGGATCAATCCTCCATCCTTAGGAATCAATGGTCTCCATTGCATTGAGTTTCCCCATCAGATGAGGAAATTTCTGCTTTATTTGGCCCCGAGTGAGCCACTTGCCTTGGTGCAGGAGCTGCCTTGCTTTGACGACTCGATAAAGCTAGATCCTTTGTTGTCGAGTGCCCTTGATCTGTGTGTCCACAATCTGATCACTGGATGCATGTTGTATGCAGTCGGGGTTGATCTCTATTGGTGTCATCTGTTCTGCTACGTCTGAGGTGTCCAATAATGGTGGGAAATAAGGCCGAAGCAGGTCCATGTTGAACACTAGGTGTAGGCCAAGGAAAGGAGAATGATGAGCGCAAAAGAAATACCCCCCACAACCTTGGTGATGGTGTACGACCCATATCGGAGTGGGTGAAGCTTCCGATGGGGTCCTATAAGGCGTTCTTTCTGCAAGTGCAACCAAACTTTGTCACCCACCCGAAACTTATGTGGAACCCAATGTTGATCATGGCATTGCTAGGACATGTCATTAGACTTCTATAGGATATCCTGAACCTGTTGGCGGATGTGCTGGATCCTCTCAATGAATCGGGTGGCTTTTTTAGCCTCAGTTGGAGCAGGAGAGGAGTCGGTCGAGGTGACCGCAAGGGGAAGTGAAACATCTATGGAACCCAATGGTTGGAATCCCAACCCCACCTGAAAGGGGCTATGGTCAATTGAGCTATGTAGGGCTCGGTTGTATCTATGCTGGACATAGGAAAGACTCTCATCCCATGTGCGAGGGTGCTTGGAATTATACATGTGTAGGATATGCACGATCATTCGATTTATGACCTCAGTTTGGCCATCTTTCTGGTGGTGGAAGGTCGTGGATTTGGTGAGCTTGGTGTCCAACAGTGACCAGAGGCTCGACCAGAATGTGCTGAGAAATCAACTGTCCCGATCTAAGACAATGGTTTGTGGGATTCCAAAATGTACCCAGACTCGTTCAAAGAAGAGCTTGGCAGTGGCTTTTTCTATGATTCTCTTCTTGCAAGAAACTAGAATCACCATCTTAGAAAAGCGATCGACAACCAAAAAAACACAGTCATTTCCCCGCTTGGTGGACGGGAGGTCCGACATTTAATCCATTGAGATGGATTCCCATGGTCTGTCAGGAGTAGGAAGAGGGGTGTACAGGCCCTATTTATTAGTGGTTGGTTTGGCAATAGCGCAAGTAGTGTAAGACCTGATATACAAGCTGACCTTCCATCGAAGTTTCGTCCAGTAGAAATGATTTTGTAGCATCACCACTGTCTTTTCGACACCGAAGTGTCCTGCCACCCAACTGTAGTGGGCTTCCCAGATTATCTTTGCTGGCTCACTTGAGGGAACACATATATAGCCCAGATGACACAACAACCCATCCTGAAGATGGAAATTATTGACAACTGCCTTTGCACCCAACATTTGGTAGGTGGTGGCGAAGTCCGGGTCTATCTCATAGAGTTGGGGCCATCCAGAGGACTCATGGCCGCAGGAGTATAGCACTGTGGTGAGTGTCGTGACTGGTGGTCTGCTGAGGCAATTAGTGACACTGTTGTTGCTTCCTTTTTTATACTTGATGTTGAGGTGGAATTGTTGCAATTATGTGGACCACTTTTGATGGCGGTCATTCTGTAATTTTCCTTGTGTCTGCATGAACTGCAGTGGCTTATGATCAGTGTGGATGACTGTCTCCCTCCCAAGAATGTAATGTCTCCATTGGTGGCAGGCTTGCATAATGGATTACATTTCTTTGTCGTAATTAGGGTACTTATGGACAACATTTGATAGTGTCACACTATGATAGGCCACGAGGTGTCCATGCTGCGTGAGAATGGCACCCACAACATAGTCTGAAGCATCAGTCTCAATCTCAAAGGGATACTGCAGGTCTGATAGTGAAAGTACTGGGGCTGAGCACAAGCGCTGCTTCAAATCATCAAATGCTTGTTGTTGGGGCTGGCCCCATGCAAATTTCGCCTTACCACCACCCCTGTTTATTTGGCTAAGGGCCCATACAATATGGGAGAATCCCAACACAAACCTGCGGTAGAAATTGGCAAGGCCCAAGAAGCTCCGAAGCTCAGTGAGTGTGGTTGGGGCTGGCCAGTCACAGATGACTTGGATCTTTGTTGGATCCACATGTACACCATGTTGATCAATGATGTAGCCTAGGTAATGGACCCTGTCCATGCCGAAGGAGCATTTTTCCAAGTTGGCATATAGCTTGTGCTGCCGCAGGTTGTGCAGAACCTGCTGAATATGCTACAAGTGTTCGGCCCAAGTCTTGCTATAAATGAGAATGTCATCAAGATATAACACTACAAAATTATTTGTGAATGGTCACAGGATATCGTCCATCATCCTCATGAAAGTGCCTGGAGCGTTTGTCAGACCAAAGGGCATGGCCAACCATTCAAAAAGGCCTTCCTTTGACTTGAAGGTTGTCTTCCATTCATCTTTCTGTTCTATCGGGACCTGGTGGTAGCTAGACTTTAGATCAATCTTATTGAAGTATTTGGCCCCCATGAGTTGATCAAGGAGGTTGTCAATTCGTGGAATTGGGTACCGGTTTCTGACTGTGATTTTATTCATAGCTCGATAATCAATGCAAAGTCATCAGGTTGCATCTTTCTTCTGTACCAGCATGATTGGGCTCCCGCAAGGTGATGAGCTAGGATGGATGTGCCCCTTTTGGAGAAATTCTTGGATCTGTGACTTGATCTTCTCATTCTCTAATAGAGAGCGATGATAGACTGGCCCATTGGGCAGTGGTGCGCCAGGGGTCAGATCGATGGGGTGCTTGACCTAGCAGTGCAGAGGTACCCTGGTAGGCAAGGAGAAGATATCTGAATATTCTTCCATGACCTTATCTACTTGCTTCTGCTGTGTGGAGAGGTCAGCCGCAGAGACCCTGGATGTGGCTGTGATTTTTCTCTCATTCTGAGAGCGGATCATGAAGAAGATAAACTTCCCCGTCTAAGAGATTACCTTCTTGCATTCCTTAGCAGAGATCAAGGAAATAGCACTAGGTGGGACAGCCTCGCGTATCCTGTACAATTTGTTGTTCAAAGTAATAATAACACTACGAGACATAGACTCATATACAACATGAAGTTTTCATAAATAAGGTTGTCCCAAAAGAACATCACAAACTTCGAGAGGAGAAACATCACACAATACCTCATCTTTGAAGGGCTTGATGTCGTACAACAATCGACATTGTTGGCTGACGCAAAGATCACTTCCTTGGCGGAGCCATCCAATGGTGTAGGGTTGTGGGTGCTGCATTGTCGGCAGGGCCAGCCACTTGATGACCCTTGCTGAGATGAGGTTCTTTTGGCTACCACTATCAACAATGAAGTGCAGTGGGATGCCTTTTACCCACATCTGGGAATGGAAGAGGCACTCTCCTTCTTCTGGCTCGTCTGGTTCACCATGATGGAGCTTGGTGGTAGCAACGGTGGCACTGGGTTCTGCGTCAATGATCCATCTTCCCCTTTTTGGTTCTGACTCAGAGTCAGAACCTACATCTGATTCAGAGGCTTTCACTTCAGCCACCAGCATCTTCTTTGAGCGACAATCAACAATGTTATGCCAAGGGCTCTTATGGAAGTCACACCACTTCCTGCTATCTTTCTTTGTCTTTCCAGTGTCCTTCTTTTCTTGCGGATTAGATTGGTTGTCCTCATACTGTGCATCTTTTCTCTATCCTTTTTTCTATGGGTTGGGGCCGCCCTTTCCCGGCTTTTGTTGTGAGGGGTTTCCTGACCCAAATTTTCGTGTCTTTTGTTAGAGTTTCTGCTCGATTTTGATGGCATATCGGTAGGCCGCGCCCAAGGATGAGGTGTCTAGAAATTCCATTTCAGTTTGGATGTATCTATACAAAGCACTGTGATACTTGAGCACCATATGTCTCTCCGAATATTTGATACCCAACTTGGTGCGCAAGGTATGGAAGATATTTGTGAAATTTGGCACTGCTTGGTCTCTTTCTTGCCGTAGTGTGGTCCATTTGGTATACAAGTCATCATAACTTTTGAGAGGGTAGTATTGTTCCTTAATAACATCCCTGAAGGATTCCCAAGTGGTCGTGACTATAAATAATGAAGGTTCCTTTGTTTCCTTTTGCTCACAGAAAGTTTCCCACCAATCTTTGACATGGGGAATGACTTTTAGGAGCGCAAAAGTAGTATTTTCTCTATTCGAAAAGTTATGGATAGAGAAATACCCTTCTAGTAGATTCAACCATTTGTCTACAACATTTTTTTCTATCTGACCTTCAAATATAGGAATATCGAAGTTTATTTGTACCTTGAAGGGGGCGGTGCCTCCACTCGAAGAAGATGCGTCGCCTGTTGGTAGTCGCCGAAGGATTTGCGCTAAGTTATCCATCATCTCGTTCCTCTATTGTGTGAGGGATTTCTCAATCAATAGTTTAAAAGGATATCCTATCCCATAATATTTATTTTCTCCTTCCATGAGAGGTCGCTTGGGTGTGCGAGAGATTTTGTCCTCAAGAGAAACAAGCTCGAGACCCAAATCTTTGTACTCCGACCTCGTTGGGGACATGCATTAAGACGACAAGGAGAAGACCACTCTGATACCACTGATCCAGATTTTATGAGCAGAACGAAATGACTACAGATTATTACCATATGCTTAACACAGAATAACAGAGATACAGTAAAACTGGTTTTCTATTCAATAAGGAAATAAGCTGAAACTGTAAAATGCAGCGGAAAACAAGCTTGCTGGAATGGTGGCGCCTTATCTATGAGAAGAGATGTGATGACTATGCTCATTCGCAATAATATGATTACAATGAGGCTCTCAAGGCCTTTTTACAATAAATAGGAGTTTCAAAAACCCTAAACATCCAAAAACCTAACCCTAGGAGATGAAGCGCCAAAAGTCATGTGGGCCCTGTTTGGGTAAGTCAATACATCAACTTCCCGGGGTCGTAACGTTTGCATATGATCTCCGTTTTAGGTGTATGATAGCCCATTGGAAATATCTATCCGAGGACTACAACAGTTGCACACAATTTCATGATGCAACATACCCCAAAAACGTCGTTTAGGGCCTCAAAACGGCTCCAAAAATTCAGGACCCGAAAAACTACTAAAAATAGTAAATTATCAAAATTGCTAGAAAGATGTTTTGAGCCAGCTAGAAAAGGTGGGTGGCCACCGATATCCACCTAGATCAAAGCAGTTTTGTAAATATGCTTTCCACTTGTTCTTTTGTTCCCACATATTCAACTTTGATGTTCTTCTCTGCAACCTATTCCTGTAGAAAGTGATACTTGATTGGAATGTGATTCATTTTGGAGTGCATCACCGGGTTCTTTGAGATACTGATGTCACTTGTATTATTACAATAGATTGGAATGGGATCATCATACTCAACCTGTATATCTATCAGAGTTTGTTTCATCCATAGAACCCGTGTACAACATGTTGTTGCTGCAATATAATCTACCTCGGTTGTAGATAAGGATACTTATGATTTTTTCTTGCTTAACAATGATACTAAACACTCACCCAAGTAGAACACTTCTCCATTGGTGCTTAGTCGGTCATCAATGAAACCTGCCCAATCTACATCTATGTAGGAAATAAGTGATAGATCCTTTCCTTTTGGATACCATAATCCAAACTCTTATGTTCCTTTGAGATATCTGAAAATCCTTTTCACTGTTAATACATGTGATTCCTTTGGTGCTGCTTGAAATCATGCCACCTGTCCAGCTTCTTGCATTACATCTGTGATGTTGGAGCATTTCCAACAAAGCACAAGCAAAGGACAGCTAGGCACACTAGCACACATTTTGAAGAAATTTAAATTTTGGAGAAAGTGTATCATGCAAATATTTTGAAACTAAATGTAATTAAAGAACATCTTAAATGATGTAGAGCTAGATAATCTCATGAGGACATCGAAGAATGTATTTTATTTTAATGAAGCTGAGTGCATTACAAATTTGATGTATTCAATCTGATCTGTCTGTCACAAATATTTATTGTAGTAAGTATTAGTAGTTGATAGATTTTAATTCGATAGGATAGCTTTAGATTAGTTGGAGGGAAGAGCTCGAAGAGCCCTCTTGTATAAATATTTGTATTGTTTCCCAGAGAAGGCTTGTTGGCCCTTGGTTATGCAAGGAAGAGAATATTAAGGAAGAAAGGTGAAGTACAAACTGCGCATAAGGCACAGTAACTGAGTAAGGTTCGAAGTGGTTAAAGAAGGAGGAAATAAGGAGGAAAGTAAGGAAAATCAAGTCATTGGAAGAGAAGATTAAGGAAGATAAAGAATCAAAGAAGATGGATCGTGGAAAAATTAACAAGTGGAATAAGACACCAATGAATACCTTGGAACACCTCGTGGAAAAAGAGGAAGGACAAGCTGGCGAAGCCCCAAGAATGTGGGTCAAGTAGACCTAGGGTTTCGACACCTAGGGTTTTGGATCTAGGGTTTTGACACCTAGACTTCGATATACGGTTGTCTGAGAGTCATGTAATGTATAAATAAAGGTCTAGAGGACTTGGGATGAGGTTTTCTCATATTATTATGGTCGATGTTCATGGTTGATTATTTTTGTTGTTGAGAACTGTATTGAGTCTGTATTCTGGATCTTCAGATGGGTGCAAAGATCAACCTTGCAGCTAGGTGCGCAGGGAGGGAAGAGAAAGAGAGACATATCTGCAAATAAGTGCACAAATAGAACTGTATGTTTTCATAAAATAAATGAAGAAACAAAGAAGTAGCCCTAGAGAGAGGGTGAACGACATCTATCTTATTTTCCTTGTGGTTGATGATGTGTTATTTGTTATCTGTTATATTGTTACTACATTTTTGTGTTAGATCAGAGATATAACTTCGCCAAGCTATCATAAGAGTGGTAAAGAATATCTATATTGTTTTCATTATATTTGGAATCACTTTGCATTTCCTCTGGTTGTAGACACCTGTGTCCTACAACCCCCCTATTGCTACTTCGGGTGATACTGCATCTGCTTCGTAGGTGTTTCTGAAAGGGGCAGTAGTTAGGTCTAGTTGGTGTGCTATTAGAGTTGAACCATGGGTCTTCCCCTGTGCCAACAAATGGTTCCATTGCTAAGACATGGATATTCTTGAGGGAATGTCAAGGTGGTTTCCATCGAAGATAGATATTCAGAAGTGGATAGAAGAACAAGAAAAGGACTTCGCTGAAGCTAATAACAGGAATCTTAGTATTAGTATAGAAGATTGGTTGGGAAGGTACACATTTATCGACATACATGAGATTTTATTTGGAGGAGTTGATAAGGATTTATACGAGTGGTTAACTAGATTAGCATACACCCATTTTGAGATCACATCTAGACCACCTGTGGTTTGGACAACAACACTGATCAAGAAAGTCTAGAGAGTCGATAATGTTGTGTCTAGAGCAGCGGATCTCTGGTTTGATAGCACTATTGGAGGATACATTACTGAGTTCGCTATCAATAGAGTAGAATCATATAGTCAAGAAGAGACGTATTTCTTTAAGGGACCTAGAGGAAAGTTCCTGCACTTTTTAAAACCGAGGACTAAGATGCTATTGCATGAGAAGAATATCATGAAGATATAGTGAACCTAATGTTCAAGAATTTAGACAACGACAATGACACAGAGGCTGGACACACACGCAGTGGGAGATCATTTAGAGAAGTTCCTCTTGTGAACTTGTTTAAGAAGAATTACAGAGATGAGGGATTCTGCAATGGGGAAGAAACAAAACTAACAAACGAATAGTATTCAGAGTCCACAAGAACAGAGGAAGTAGGATCTGAAGAAATTTGTCGGGAAGAACCATAAACTTCAAGAAATGAACCTATTATTGAAGTAAGTACTATTACTCCTCCTTTTTTTTTAGCATCATTAAGTAATTGGAGTAACCAGAGTAGTCAGAGAAATCAGAGTACTATTACAAATAGTTTAGCACATACTTAGTTGAGAAACCTAGAAAGATCTATGGCAAATGAAATGAGGTTACCTATCTTTAGAGGAGACAGATCTGAAGATCCTGATCAACATTGGTTCCTATGCAAAGATGTTTGGAGCATTAAGCAAGTCATGAATGAAGTTGTTAAGAGAAATCAGTTTAATACTACCTTGAGGGATCGTGCTCCGAACTAGTATATGAAGTTTGCTTCAGGACTTGGACAACCTAAAACGATGAATGACATTAAGACTGCGTTGAGTGCAGAATTCAAGAAACCTAAGTCAGATTCATAGTGCATAACAGAGTTGAAATAAATCAAGCAGAAGGTCATTGAAACTATTTGGGAGTTTGATCATAGGTTTAAGACTCTGACAAGTCATTTAAGTTTTCAGATCCCAAATGAACATAATAAAGAATGGTTCATCACTACCCTCCTGCCACACATTAGGTTTCCTCTGATGCAACAGAAAGTCACTTCACAGGCTGAAGCACTGGATATCACCATGAAATTAGAAGCATCCCCTGTAGGAGAATCCAATCCAGGTATGAGGCAGATCCTAAATAAATTAACTAGTTTATCCCTGCAAGTCAAAGATATGAAGAAAGACAAAGGAAAATAAAAAAAAAGAAGATATTTGGTGTATCAGATGCAAATCAGAAGGCCATGACAAGCGAATTGTCCCCTATTTCATGAATACTTGGCTTTGGAAGAACCTATCCCTTTGAAGAAAGCTACTGTACCCTAGTGTGAGATATGTAGAAATAGACATCTCCTTGGTGAATTCTATTATATGAAAAAATATATCCAGACGCCTACCAATATTTACTGCACATTCTGTAAATCTATGGGGCATGATGAGAAGGATTGTAGGGCTTATGATCTCATGCATGAAAGATCAAGGGATACATATAGAATCCAAGGAGAAGCTTAGAAAGAAGGAAATAGTGCGCATTTCAACTCCCCAGGAAGAGGAAAATTCAACCCTCATGGTGGATTTAGAGGAAGAGGATGAGGATGAGGTATGGGTCGAGGTCAAGGTTAGATAATTTTCTATAACTGTGCACAACCAATACATTTGGTAAGGGATTGTCAGAACCCTGATACTACTTTCAACTATTGTAACTCATTTGATCATGTTATCGAAGAGTGTCCAGTATTGTTAGCCAAACTTCAAGAGAGACAAAGAGGAAACCAACAAGTCCAATTGATATCAGCAGAACCTCATGGTGAGGACCCCAAATTCACTATTATTACTAGAGGAGGCTTTGTTACAGGAGAAGATAGAGTGAATCAATAAAATACTATAGAAGGATCAGGGATCAAAAGAGCTGCAGAGAAGGCACAATTGTTTGATCCAAGGAGAGAGAGGCATACTTTTGAAGAAGCAAGGAAATAATTTGTAGGAGAACAAGATTCTTCATCTAAGGCACAAACATAAGTAAGGGAATGTGAAATGCCACCAACGTTCGATCAATCTGCTCTATCTAAACGAGGAAAAGAGGTAAGCAAGCTCATGGACTTCTTAGATACATGTGATAAGTTGATTAAAGATGAAAAAGTTGTGCAGGAGCTACAACACCTAGTAAGACAATATGAAATTGGAAGAATATACCCTATGCTGAGTAGAGTTGTGAACCAAGTATCAAGGAAAAGAATGAAAAACAAGGAGTTGCACCTTAGTTCTCATATTGGAGACTATGGCGTGGACTATGTGGTCCTCGAATTGGGATAAGAAGTAAATGTTATGACGAAGCAGACTTGGGCATTGATGGGAAAACCTAGATTGATTTACTCTCCTATCAGGCTCAGGATGGCTAATAAGCAGGTGGTGAGCCCCTTTGAAGACTATAGCATGTCCTTGTAGACGTCGATGGGGTAAGGACATTTGCAGACTTTGAAGTGATTGATATTGTTGATGATAGCTTTCCTTATCCTACACTGTTAGGGATTGATTGGGCTTTCAATAATTCTTGTTATTGACCTAAAGAAGAGAAGAATGACATTTTAGGGTAATGGAATTAAGTCCATTTCACCTCTGGACCTGGATGAAGGTTGCAGATACACAAAACCTATCAGAGAAGAAGACCGCACATATGAGCTAGAAAACATCTACAAACTGACAGAAAGACAACATGATTACATTAAACCTACATCAGATGGAAATATAAGCTGGAAAAGTGAAAGTGCATGCTCATCAGATTCAGAGGAAGCACTGGAAAAATGGCAGAACAAAATGTATGAAGTCTCCACACGGCGATGTGCCATATTGACTAGAGAAATTCATTGGATTGGCACAGCAGTAAGTAATCTCCCTACATTTTATGGCTTGAATCATTTAGAGACATTTCTAGCTGAATTTGAGAGAATTGTACCATCACAACAAAGGATGTTGGCACTGGGTGAAGAATTGAAAGAAACACCAGCTAGATGGTGGGTAACACACAAGAAGAACATCACATAATGGGTTCAATGTCGCACTTTATTGACAATGTGCTTCTCAGACCAAATAGAGGGATTCAAATTTCGTTACATAGGACAAAGTTTTCCTAAGGACCATATGTGAAGTTGCGAGGAGGCCTGGAGAAACGTTCCTAAAGAACAATGGGTACATACATTCATCAACACTTTGGATACTATACCTATCAACTGGTATCTTCAAGAAGAGTTGCGCTTAGTCACTATAGATTGCTATGGTATGACTCATAAATTTATAGCTACCTTATTATTTTAAATTCATTACCCTATAGTAGAACAGGCTTTACAAATTGCAAGACAAAAGGTATTTGAGGAGGCACCTAACCTCCCTTTTGAGAAAGGAGAGGATGAATGGACTGCACCTCTTTAGAAATTATAGGGTTGTTATAATATTAATGTTGATGAAGATGATGATCCTAGGAATGTAAACATCACAGAAACTGAAGGACAAAGAGACACATAAGGGCCAGGGATTGAATTACCCTTTATTGGACAACCCATTAAAATTAAGAAGGTTAATTTTGGAATAGAGAAAACACCTAAGTTGGAAAATGTTGGAGATTATTGGGATGATGCTACTATTAGCAAGATCACATAACTATTGCATGAATATCAGGACTTGTTTCCAACCAATTCCATAGACATGAAGGGGATTAAAGGGCCCATGGGTGAAATTAAGGTCCCTCTGAGACCAGATGCAAGACCCATCAAGAAGAGACCTTACAGACTAAATCCCAAATATAAGAAAAAAGTTAAGATTGAATTGGATATAATGTTGGAAGTAGGAATCATAGAACCAATTGAGGAATTTGAATGGATTATCCCTATGGTGTTCCAAGACAAGAAGTCAGGAGAAATCCGAATTTGTGTAGATTTAAGGAAACTAAATGATGCATGTCTACATGATCCATTTCCTACACCTTTTGCTGATGAAGTTCTAGATAACGTAGGAGGACAAGAGGTCTACTCATTCACAGATGGATTTTCAGGCTATCACCAGATCATAATTGCTAAGGAGGAAATACATAAGACCACATTTGCAACAAAATGGGGTTCTTTTCAGTACACTGTTATTCCTTTTGGCTTGAATAATGCACCAGCCATCTTTTCCAGGGTGGTCGTCGAAGCATTTAAGGACTTTTTACACAAATTCTTGGAAGCATACTTTGATGATTGGACTATTTTTATCCTAACGAAGGATCATATTGAATGCTTGAGATTAATGTTATATAAGTGCAGGCAATGTCAGATTTTCCTGAATCTGAAAAAGTGTATTTATTTTCACCTTTTAGAGTTTTGCTAGGACATATTATGTGTAAGCAGGGGTTGTTGATAGATCCTTCCAAGATTGCTATCATTGTTGATCTACCTCCTCTTACTTCAGTTAGGCAGTTGCACACTACATTAGGGCACACTAGATAATATAGGAAGTTTATTAAGGGTTATGAACAGATAAAAACACCTACAAAGAAGCTATTAAAGAAATATAGTAAGTTCCAATGGACAGAAAAATGCCAGCAGAGCTTCGACACACTAAAAAAGAAAATGGTTATTGCACCTATCTTGGTGTTTCCATATTGGAGTAAGGAGTTCAATGTTCATGTTGATGATTTGTCCATCGCATTAGGGGTAGTCTTAGCATAACCAGGTGCAGGATAAATTGACCACCCTATATCCTTTGCTAGCAGGAAGTTTTCTATAGTTGAAAGGAGCTATACTACGACTGGAAGAGAAGGCTTGTCTATGGTATATATGTTGCAGAAATTTAGACACTATTTGTTGGGAAAACACTTTAATATGTTCATTGATCATTCTACATTAAAGTACTTAGTCAACAAGCCATTGTTGGGGGGGAGAATATGAATATGGCTACTACTATTCCAGGAGTATGACTTTGAGATTGTGGTTAATTCAGGAAGAAAGAATAAAGGACCTGGCCACTTATCCTGGTTAGAACATGGAGAGGAACCTACTAGTCTGGAGGATACACTTCCAGATGCACAGTTGTTGGCCATCAGAAAAGTTGATGATCACTTCACCGAGATAGTTTAGTTCTTATCCATAGGAATGGGACCTCATGAGTACATAGTCATGCAGAAGAAACAATTGGTCATCCACACTGTTGACTTTCAACTTATAGCCAGACAATTATATAAGATGGGACCAGATGAGATGTGTTATGGAGGTAGAAATACCATTGATTCTAGAAGAATCACATGAAGGCATCACATGAGGACACTGTGCAAGGAAAGAAACAACGCAAAATATTCTCAGAGTTGTTCTCTGGTGGCCTACTTTACATAAGGATGCTAAGGATTACTAAAGATCTTACGATGTGTGTCAAAGAGTAGGAAAGCCTTCCAGAAGGGATGAGATGCCTTTAGCACCATAATTAAAATTAAAATTATTTGAGAAATGGGCCATTGAATTCGTGGGACCTATCAACCCACCAGGGAAGCGCACAAGAGCTAGATACATCATCACTGCTACAAAGTATTTGACGAGATGGGCAGAAGCAAGAGTAGTTAAGGACTGTAGTGTAGCTATAGCTGCACAGTTCATATTTGAAGATCCTCATGAGTGATCAAGGCACACACTTCATCAACAAAACTATTGAAGCCTTGACTCAGGAATTTGAATTTCACCATGAAAAGAGTACACCATACTACCCATAGGAAAATGGTACAATAGAATATTTCAATAAGAGCTTGGAGGTTGCACTGACCAAGATTTGCAGCATTAACAGAGATGATTGGGATCTAAGAATTCCAATAGTATTATGGGATTATAGAACTACTTGCAAAAATTTAACAATGTCGACCCCATTCAAGTTGGTATATGGATTGGAAGCAGTGGTACCTATGGAATATTTGGTTCCTAGTTTCAGAATTGCAACATTTAAAGGTATGGATGATAGTGGTGTTGTTCAAGACAGGCTTGCACAGTTGATCAAACTAGAGGAAGACAAATTTATTGCAGGATTTCACCAGCGGGTACAAAAAGAACGAGAAAAGGCTTACCATGACAAACATATCAAGAGGAAAGCATTTAAGAAAGGAGATTTGGTATTGTTATATGAAAACAAGTTAATGAAGCATCCGGGAAAGTTCATGACACATTGTCTTGGGCCATTTGAAGTTGCCTATGTTATAGAAGGTGGAGATGCGCAGTTGAAAACTCTTAAGTGAGAATGGAAGGATGGGTTAGTGAATGGAAGCCAATTGAAGATGTATTGTGACAACCAGTTGCCTCACAACTCTCAGTAAAATCTAAGGAAGAAGGGTATAGGTACCAAATGAAGTTGAAACTAGGTACCAGACATAGAAAATATAGTCTACACAAGGTGGGAGTGACATAGCAGAAAGCACAAGATACTACATGCAGTCTGTAGTTGAAGTATTACAGAAGGTACAATCTTGTAGTGAGTCGAGATGAGTCACATGTGAGTGTTGGGGGCCTGTTGGCCCTTGGTTATGTTAGGAAGTGAAGATTAAGGAAGAAAGGAAAAGTACAAACTGCACAGAAGGAATAGTAACTGAGTAAGGGTCAAAGTGGTTAAAGAAGCAGGAAAGGAGGAAATTAAGGAAAATAAAGTCGTTGGAAGAGATGATCAAGGAAGATAAAGCATCAAAGAAGATGGATCATGGAAAACTCAGCAAGCGGAAGAAGACACCAATGGATACCTTGGAGCACCTCATGGAAAAGGAAGAAGGATAGGTTGGTGAAGCCTCAAAAACGCGGGTCAAGTGGAACTAGGGTTTCAACACCTGGGGTTTTGGATCTAGGGTTTTGACACCTAGAATTCAGTCTACAGTTTTCTAAGAGTCATGTAATGTATAAATAAAGGTCTAGAGGGCCTGGGATGAGGTTTGTTCATATTATTATGGTCGATGTTCATGGTTGATTATTGTTGTTTTTGAGAACTGTATTGAGTTTGTATTCTAGATCTTCATTTGGGTGTGAAGATCAACCCTACAGCTAGGTGTGCAGGGAGGGAAGAGAAAGAGAGAAAGAGAGGCAGATATGCATCTAAGTGCACAAATATAATTGTATGTTTTAATATAATAAATCAAGAAACATCGTTATGTGGATGTATCCCTAGAGAGAGGGTGAACAACATATATCTTACTATCCTTGTGGTTGATGTTGTGTTATTTGTTATCTGTTATATTATTACTGCATTGTTGTGTTAGATAAGAGATATAACTTCACAGATCTAGCATAAGAGTGGTAAATAATATCTATATTGTTTGTGTTGTATTTGGAATCACTTTGCATTTTCGTTGGTTGTAGACACATGTGTCCTGCAACCCCCCTATTTTTACTTTGGGTGAGACTACATTTGCTTCACAAGGGTTGCAGAAAGGGCTAGTAGTTAGCACTTGTTGGTGCACTATTAGAGGTGAACCCTGGGTCTTCCCCTGTGCCAACAAGGCTGCTTAAATTGTTGTTGTTGGAACTCTAGTTATTGAGAGTTTTCGCCATTATAGTCAAGAGTGGAAAACTACCGAGAATCAATGTATGAACATATGCATATTTCAATTGAATGAATATAACAGAGGGGAATTGTCCCAAATGCGTGGTTTTGATGCATCTATCTGAATGAATGAATCGTATACTTTCTTTTTATTTGGAATTATATTTTATTTCTTATTCTTGTCTTTATGTATGAATTTCCATGGCTAAATGTATGAAATTATTAAGATTTAGATAAGTTTCAATTGTTTCTCTTCTACAAGAAAGTGCATGTGTGCATAGTGTCCGCAAGGAGTGCATTGACATAGTCTGTTTTGACTCATAAGATCAGAAGAGATAATGTAAACTTATGCATGAAAGGAGTACATAGTGTCTGCAAGGTGCGTGTGATGGAGTCCACTTTGAATCGGGGAATTCTGGAGAGATAGCTTTGTTATAACCCGAAATTTCTCCACATATGCATACCTGACATTTGGCCCTCTTACTTGCAATTTTTTCCAAGCCATCACTGAGTTGCTCTTCTTAAAATCTCATTTTTTGAAGATGTGTGCGCCCTGCACCAATACTGCCCCAATACATACACTTGTTTCATCACTACAACCTATGTACGTAAGCATGCTGCACCACTACAACCTGCGTATACTTGCAAAAGTTGAAAAAATAAAAAGTTGCAAGGAATTTGTTGATATTATGGGCTATTGGGTAGTTTTCCGAACAAAGCAACATATAGACTGACACCTCAAGAGAATGAGGAGGTGAAAATACAAGTTCAGGACTTGTTAGACAAAGGTTTGGTCAAGGAAATCTTGAGTCCATGCGCAGTACCAATTGTGTTGAGTCCAAAGAAGAATGGATGATGGAGAATGTGTACAGACTCAAGGGCCATAAATAAGATCACCATTAGGTATAGATTTCCATTGCCAAGGATGAATGAATTAATGGATTGTTTAAGTGGAGCGAACTATTTTTCAAAAATAGATTTGAAAAGTGGATATCACCAGATAAGGATGAGAGAAGGTTATGAGTGGAAAGCAACCTTCAAGATAAATGAGGGATTGTATGAATGGCTTGTTATGTCGTTTGGCTTAACGAATGACCTGAATACGTTTATGAGGTTGATGAATGAAGTGTTGAAATATTTAATTGGTGAGTTTGTGATCGTATATCTGGACGATATACTAGTCTTCAGTAAAACTGAAGAAGGGAATTTGAGGCACTTAACATTAGTGATGAAAAGGTTGTGGCGGGAGAAGTTGCTGACCAATTTAAAGAAATCCTCTTTCATGAAGACAAATCTCATTTATTTGGGTTTTGTGATCTCTTCGAATGAATTGAAGATGGATCCTGAAAAGGAAAAATAAATTGGAGAATGGCCATCACCAAGGATTATATTTGAGGTAATAAGATTTTGTGGATTAGCAAGTTTTTACCGGAATTTCATCAGAAATTTCAATGAGATTGGTGCACAAATGATGGATACAGTGAATAAGAGACATAAGTCTTTCAAATGGACAGAAGAGGCTGAGAAGAGCTTCAACATATTGAAGGAGAAGATAACAGAACAATCGATTCTGGTATTACCGGATTTCGGAAAGACATTTTAGGTGAGATGTGATGCGAGTGGAGTTGCACTTGGACTGGTCTTGAGCCAAGATAATATACATGTTGCATATTTCAGTGAGAAGTTGAATGATGCTAAGATAAAATACTCCACATATGATAAAGAGTTCTATGCCATAATTCATGCCTTGAAGAAGTGAGGGC
The DNA here is from genome assembly GCA_009831015.1 of Picea engelmannii. NCBI lineage: Eukaryota > Viridiplantae > Streptophyta > Pinopsida > Pinales > Pinaceae > Picea > Picea engelmannii. The sequence goes on along the minus strand of ML791746.1, from coordinate 363,238 downwards.
ACTATCTCATTCCGAAGGAGTTTGTTTTGTATAGTGACAATCAGGATTTACAATTCATAAATAGACAAGAGAAATTAAACCAGAGACAGGTCAAGTGGATAGAGTTTATGAAAAATTTAACTTTTTTCATTAAACATATTTCTGGTAATTCTAACAAGGTTGTTGATGCATTGAGTAGGATATGTCTAATTCTGTAGGAATTTTAAGTGAAGACCTTGGGGTTTTACCACCTTAAATAAATGTATCATAATGATCCAAATTTCAAGGAAGCATATGAAGCATGTGTGAATCCTGTGCTCAGAGACAGAAGCTAATGGGTAGAATATTTGATTTAGGATGGGTTGTTGTTCAAAGGATGCCAGTTGTGCATACCAAAGTGTTCGATGAGGGATAATTTATTGAAGGAAAATCATAGTGGAGGTTGTTGATGGGTGAAATTGACCGACCGTCAGCTGGAAGAACAAGTCTGGTCTGGGGTTGTCTGGTAACCCAAGCCATTTGGTGTAACTTGTTCTGACGAGTTTAATGGCTCCATTAGCCAATCTAAAATCCTAAAAGAATTAACTAATGCCCAAAAATATATTAAATATATACATACCCTAATATAACTATTGTAAATGTGTTTACATAGAAAAGAGAAACATAAAAATCTCACTTATGAACAACATTTACAGATTTGCAAGTTTTACTAGAAACTTACGAAATTAAGGTGAAAATAATTGATTTTGAGAAGCAGATAAAGAAAGCACATTTAAATACTTTTTGTTTTCTTTATATAAATCTAATGAAAATTGAATTAATTAAACTATGAAACGCAGATGTAAAGATAGTCAAATCCAATCTACACTTTCTGGTTCCGCTAATATATAAATGACATAAATTGGAACCAAAGCAGCTAACTTGATATTAGTTTGTCTGATGTGTCAGTGCCTCTGTATGAATCAACAACATCCAGCTACCACGCTGTTGATGGGCCAAAATGACCGTCCATCAACTGGGAGAGTGGAACCGGTCCGGGGTTGTCTAAATAACCCAAGCCGTTTGGTATGGACCACCCTGACGAGTTTAACGGATCCGTTGGCTGCTCTGAGGTCTCGTAAGGAAACCGAAGAGAAAGTGATCTGAGCTAAATAATCTAAACTAAGGAAACTAGAAACTAATAAAAACAAACTTAACTTAACTATACTAATCTAACTATAAA
>ML791746.1:341175-361330 GCA_009831015.1 Picea engelmannii | reverse complement strand
ATAAGATCGAAACAAGACCAATAACTTTTATGCCCAAAGGTTTAACAATCAAATATATCCAAATGTGTAATCAAAATAAGATAATGCTCAAGAACATAAGTTCGAGACAACCTTTAGCAGTCATGTGATAAACCAGTGATCAAACGTCTTTCAGCAAATTAACCAAAAACGATGACAATCTAAGCAACGAAAGAGGTGTTTTCACACTTGCAGTTGTGAAAACTGAAATGAAATTAAATCGTAATTGTCGCACAAAATGAGATGAAATGTTTAAAAGCACCATGCGACAATGATTTGTCATAATACGACAAGGTGTAGGCAGCTTTTTGAGAGTAATCAAAAAAAGGGTTGGCTGCCAACACACGCCTATGAGATAAATCTACAATAGACTTATACTGAAACTAGAGATAGGAATTTAGATTTCAAAAAAATCTTTAAATACTCTCTATTTTGTAAATGAGAGGCATCTTGGCCTGGAATCAAAGATGGACGAATGATATCCCAAGACTTAATGGAACAACGTACAACATTTTGGCTTTAGTCCTTTGTTAATGGTGTTTCATTAATGTCTCATTTTATTTAATCCTAATGCATTAATATGTCTTGTAGCTTTAGACTCAATGATATATTATGTCTTGTAGCTTTAGACTCAATGATATATTGTGTTTCAATATATTCATGTTACAGATAATTGTTCATAATTTATTGTTCCAGATATTCACATTGTGATTATCTTTTCAATTTGAATATCAAAATTTCTATTTGATGTTTAAGTTGAATAATGAAGTGAATGTATTACACATAGATTTATCTTATTATAATTATTTACGATTGTAAGATCACAAAATTAACGTGTGTTCTCTATTCTGTTTCTAAAATCCTGGCTGCCAATACATTTTGTGAATTTATTCAAAATAGTTCCAGTATAAGTCTATTGCAGATTTATCTCATAGGCGTTGCAGCTGGATGTTGTTGATTCATATAGAAGAACGGACACATTAGACAAAATAATATTAGGTTAGCTGCTTTGTTTCCAATTTCTGTCGTTTATATATTCGCAGAACCAGAAAGTGTAGATCGGCTTTGACTATTTGTACATCTGTGTTTCATAGTTTAATTAATTCAATTTTCGTTAGATTTATAGAAAGAAAACAAAAAGTATTTAAATGTTCTTTCTTTATCTGCTTCTCAAAATCAATTATTTTCACCTTAATTTCGTAAGTTTCTAGTAAAACTTGCAAATTTGTAAATGTTGTTCATAAGTGAGATTTTTATGTTTTTTTTTTCTACGTAAATACATTTACAATATTTATAATCAATAATCAATAGATATATTTATATCCTATATCTATTGTAAGTTAGACAATTTATTAACAACTAATTACTAAATTCTATATAAAAAATGACTTGGTTACATAATATCTCGATTCTGTAGCCAGTCTTATATTGGTAAAAGAAATCTAAGTTTAACCGATTTGATTTTTGAAAAATAACATGACTGTAATAAGAGGGATAATAACCAGATCTGTAATCAATAATTTACAATAGATATAGGATACATGAGTAACTAATGAGCCATAGTGGTGGTCTAGAGTGATCTGGACACACACCAATAGTTACGGGAGTGAACTGCCACCTAGTCTAGTATTTTAGACAGTTACGGGAGTGAACTACCACCTAGTCTAGTCTTTCAGACAATTACAGGAGTGAACTGCCACCTAGTCTAGTCTTTCAGACAGTTACGTGAGTGAACTGCCACCTAGTCTATTCTTTCAGACAGTTACGGGAGTGAACTGCCACAATGAACTACTCATAAAAGAAAATCGTGAACTCAAAGAAAATGAACAGAGACAAGACAAGCGTCTTACGAAGACAGACAACATTGTGATAAAGAATGCAGACAGTGTAAAGGCCGTAATCAATTATGAGTTATCTTGATCCATGTTAGTCATTGGTGTAAATGGTAAAACGGGTTTTTATCCCTCTTATTACAGTCATGTTATTTTTTATATAGAATTTAGTAATTAGTTGTTAATAAATTGTCTAACTTGTTCCTATTTTGTTTTTCAGGATATGGTATATCTGATGATGATCTTATGGGATGGAACATGTTCGATCTAGTTGATTAGTATATTCTTTTGTTTACTTTTTAAATAGGAAAAAACTTTCATAAATTTTTGAAGATATAGTTTGATCAATTTTCTAACCAGATTTGTAATCAATAGTTTACAATAGATATAGGATACATGAGTAAATAATGAGCCATAGTGGTGGTCTAGAGTGATTTAGACACACACCAATAGTTACGGTAGTGAACTGCCACCTAGTCTATTCTTTCATACAGTTATGGGAGTGAACTTCCACCTAGTCTAGTCTTTCAGACAGTTATGGGAGTGAACTGCCACAATGAATTACTCATAAAATAAAATGGTGAACTCAAAGCAAATGAACAGAGACAAGACAAGCGTCTTAAGAAGACATACAACATTGTGATAAAGAATGCAGACAGTGTAAAGGCCGTAATCAATTATGAGTTATCTTGATCCATGTTAGTCATTGGTTTAAATGGTAAAACGGGTTTTTATCCCTCTTATTACAGTCATGTTATTTTTTTATATAGAATTTAGTAATTAGTTGTTAATAAATTGTCTAACTTGTTCCTATTTCATTTTTCAGGATATGGTATATCTGATGATGATCTTATGGGATGGAACATGTTCAATCTATTTGATTAGTATATTCTTTTGTTTACTTTGTAAATAGGAAAAAACTTTCATAAATTTTTGAAGATACAGTTTGATCATGAGTGGTTGTAGGCCCTCCATATTTGTAATGTTTTGATCTTATGAGATCTGATCCTATATTTGGAGATAGGAAGTTTAGATTTCAAAAAACTCTTTAAATACTCTCTATTTTGTAAATGAGAGGCATCTTGGCCTAGAATCAAAGATGGACGAATGATATCCCAAGACTTAATGGAACAAGGTACACCATTTTGGCTTTATTCCTTTGTTAATGGTGTTTCATTAATGTCTCATTTTATTTAATCCTAATTCATTAATATGTCTTGTAGCTTTAGACTCAATGATATATTATGTTTCAATATATTCATGTTACAGATAATTGTTCATAATTTATTGTTCCAGATATTCACATTGTGATCATCTTTTCAATTTGAATATCAGAATTTCTATTTGATGTTTAAGTTGAACAATAAAGTGAATGTATTACACGTAGATTTATCTTATTGTATTTATTTATGATCATAAGATCAAGGAATTAACGTGTGTTCTCTATTTTGTTTCTAAAATCTTGGCTTCTAATACATTCTGTGAATTTATTCAAAACAATTTCAGTATAAGTCTATTGCAGATTTATCTCGTAGGCATTGCAGCTAGATGTTGTTGATTCATACAGAGGAATAGACACATCAAACAAAATAATATCAAGTTAGATGATTTGTTTCCAATTTCTGTCATTTATATATTAGCAGAACCAGAAAGTGTAGATCAGCTTTGACTATTTGTACATCTATATTTCATAGTTTAATTAATTCAAGTTGGAGGTAACTCAAGGGTTTATCAGCAAAGACATAGGGATCCCATCCTTCGGTCAGAAGTGTTTTAAGAACTCGAAAATAGACAAAGGGTTTAGTCATAATGAGTCATTATCTAGTTAACTCAACTAGGTGGCAGTTCACTCCCGTAGTTGTTGGTGTGTGTCCAGATCACTCTAGACCACCACTATGGATCATTAGTTACTCATGTATCCTATATATATTGTAAATTATTCACTCTTTGAGTGTGGAATACAGTTAATGAGAATTCTTTCATTCTTTCTCTCTTTCTTCTTATTTCTCCAATTCAAAAGACTCCAGGGCACTTTATCGATTTTTGAGTTCTTAAACCACTTCTGACCGAAGGATGGGAGCCCTGTGGCTTTGCTGATAAACCCTTCAGTCACCTCCAACTGAATTTCTCCAACTTTATCCCTATACCCATCAAATGTTTGGGCGAATTCCTTAGTTGTGCGAAGGTTATACCCGTCGAACCTCTTAATGAAAGTATCCCAGCCCTCGACTTTCAAATCCTCGACCGCATCATCATGAGACAACAACGCTTTAGGGCCATTCAACTCTATTAGGAAAACAAGAGCCATTAAGAGAATGAACAGGCTATAACAGGGGTGACTCAAGCTAGCTATGGGTTTAGATGGCAAGATCAGGGGAATAAAAACTGAGCGAATAGAATAGAAAAAAACCAAACAAAACCCATGTGCAATCATAGCATAAACACCAAGGTTTTGGGCATGAAGTTCAAGCGCTTCTCGTAATGAAAGCCTCAGGTACATATCATAACACAAACCCTCGACTCATAATGAAAGGCCTATCAATTCATTCTTCCAGCCAAAGATCAAGTACAGGATACAATTCTGGTGCATTTAATTTTCATGTCTAGCCATGACTATAGTTGATTTACAAAGGATTCAAATAAATAGGTTTACAATTCAAATGAAAATCAACATAGGTATTATATCGACATTCAATAACCTCAAAAGGAAAATCATTCAAGAATGAATTATGAAGTAGATGTAAGAAAAAAGATATTTTAGAAACATGCTTTGAATAGGGATATAATACGAAACCAAGTTCTCATGTTTGAATCATGCTTTCAGTCATGAATCAAGCATGGAACAAAACAAGAAAAGAAAATACAATTATTCACCATCTATTGTAATCCAGTAATAATCCCCAAAAGATAACGTTTACAGGAAGAGGTGAAGGCAACTACAGGAAGTGTCCTTTTGTCTGTCAAATAGAAAAAACATGTAGGGCTACCAACAGAGGTCTACCCAGACATTTTGGCCATGAAACAATGTTTGCAAAGTTGAACAGTTCATATTATTGGCCAGGAATGAGAGTATACGTGAAATGGTTTGTGGACAAATGTAATATTTTCAAGTATGCAAAGGGGAAGAAGCATAAAACTGGGTTGTATCAACCATTTCCTATTCTAGAGAGGCCTTAGGATGCAATAAGCATGGATTTCGTGTTGGGATTGTCGAGAAAACAAAGAGAAAGTGATTCCATATTTTTGGTAGTGGACAAGTTTTCAAAGATGGCACACTTTATCCCATGCCAAAAGACTAGTGATGCAACACACGTTGCTAACTTGTTTTTCAAGGAAGTTGTAAGACTCCATGGATTTCCCAGGATTATTGTTTCAGAGAGGGATACCAAATTTGTTGGTCATTTCTGGAGAACATTGTGGAAGAAGATGGGAACAAAACTATCTTTTAGTTCTACATATCACCCTCAAATATATGGATAGACTGAGGTGGTGAATCAAAGTTTAGGATATTTGCTGAGGAGTTTGGTCACTTAACATCATAGCCAGTGGGAGCAAATTCTAGCACAAGCAAAGTTTGCATATAGTGATTAAGTGAACAGAAGTACCGGAAAAATTCCATTTCATATAGTGTATGGAATGAATATGAGGGGAGTGTCAGAGTTAAGAGATATAGAGAAGAGTGAATTTAGAAGCGTTGGAGCTGAAGACTTCGTTGCATATATGCAGGAGCTTCATAATCAGATCATGGAGAAGTTGAAGAAGAGTAGTAGTGAATACACACGCAGAGCTGATCAACATAGGAGGAAACTTAAATTTGAAGTTGGATATCAAGTTCTATCACATATTGGGAAGGGGATGTTCCCGAGGGGAACATATAATAAACTAAAGATGAAAAATATAGGACCGTGCAAGATCCTAAAAAAATTTGGTGAGAATGCTTATGAGATAGAGCTGCCATAAGATGTGGGAATATCACCCATATTCAACATTGCAGACCTGTATCCTTACAGGGAAGGTGGAGCCGGAGGACCCGAAGATCAGAAGGAGATCCAGTGGAAAAAACATATGCTTGTAGTAGAAAATCCATAGATGGAGTAGGTTGTAGATTGATGAATTGGTAAGAAGACCATAAGGAAGACATATTTTGAATATTTGGTAAAGTGGAAGGGACGACCAATAGAATATGTTAGTTGGGTAAGAGAAGTGAATATAAAGAAGAATAGAAGGTCGGTACAGGAGCTCATGGATAGGAGTACAAGATTTTTTAGCTAGAGGAGTATGATGCAGGAGCATCGTCAGCAAAGCATAAGCGAAGGACACTTAGGTGCACTAGCTCACATTTTGAAGAAATTTAAATTTTGGAGAAAGCGCATGCAAATATTTTGAAAGGAAATGTAATTAAAGAACATCTTAAATGATGTAGAGCTGGATAATATCATGAGGACATCACATAATGTATTTACTTTTAATGAAGATGAGTGCAGTACAGATTCAATGTATTCGATTTGATCTGTCTGTCACAAATATTTATTGTAATAAATATCAGTAGTTTAGCTTTTAATTCGATAGGATAACTTTAGAGTAGTTGTAGGGAAGAGTTTGAAGAGCCCTCTTGTATAAAGATTTGTATTGTTTCCTAGAGAAGGTTGTTGAAATTGTTTTTGTTGGCACTCTAGTTATTGAGAGTTTTCGCCATTATAGTCGAGAGTGGAAAACTACTGAGAAGCAATGTATGAAAATATGTATATTTCAGTTGAATGAATATAATAGAGGAGCACTGTCCCAAATGCATGGTGTCGATGCACCTATATGAATGAATGAATGGTAGACTTTATGTTTATTTGGAATTCTCTGTTATTTCTTTTTCTTTTGTTTATGTATGCATTTACATGGCTAAATGTACAAAATTATGAAGATTTAGATAAGTTTCAATTGTTTCTCTTCTATGATAAAGTGCAAGTGTGCATAGTGTCCGCAAGGAGTGCGTTGATAGAGTGTGTTTCGACTCATAAGCTTAGAAGAGATAATGTGAACTTATGCGTGCAAGGAGTACATAGTGTCTACAAGGTGTCCATGACAGAGTCTAGTTTGACTCAGGGAATTCTAGAAAGATAGCTTTGTTATAACCCTAAATTTCTCTACATATGCATACCTGGAATTTGTCCCTCTTACTTGCAATTTTTTCCAAGACATCACTGCGTTGCTCTTCTTAAAAACTCATTTTTTGAAGATGTACGTGCCCTACACCAATACTTCCCACGTACATATGCTTTCTGCACCACTACAACCCGCGTATGTATGTATGTTGCACCACTACAACCTGCGTATACTTGCAAAAGTTGAAAAAATTAAAAAGTTGCAAGGATCTCGTTGAGATTACGGGCTATTGGGTAGTTTCCCAACTAATCCATCACCTATATCCCGTCACCCAACCGAATAACCATCGTTTTGTCATATAAAATGAGGTGTTGGGGTCTCATTCCATATCTAGACATAAGAATAGTGAAACTATGCCCGTTTCACATTCCCTGCTTACCCCAACCATTTGCAGCCTTGTTGTGAGAATTTCCTCAGAATTCCTCATTTTCCCCTTTTTCCTCCATCAGAACCCATTTCATTCCCCCAGAAGAAGGTTGAGAGGAGAAACATACAAGAAGGTGCAGTTGGAGCTTGGTGAAGAGGATCCCAGACCAGGTTCGAGGAGCAGTAGCCGACTTTGGTTGTAAGTGATCATTGTATTATCAATAAAAGAAGTACTTTTCCTATCCCAAAACATGATGTGTCGAATGTTTTCATTTGATATATGTTTTTATTCTAACATCTAACCCTTATTTATGTATGAAATGTATGTTTGTAGCTTTCTGTTTGTCTTTCTTTGAATGCAGACCAACCTTGGAAGGAGGTTTGCAGTAAGTGAAGCTTTCAAGTGTGAGAGGATTGTCATCGGACGTGGAGTAAAGGTACAGTTACATGATCCTTCTCATTTTACTTTTCTTGCATATGTATGGGGTATGTTTGGGGTCATGGATGATTTTAGGGGATAAATTTCGCTCATGGGCTAATTTTCCATGGTTTTTCCAAAAACAAGATTCGTTATTTTAAAAATGATTCACCCAAATTCTATAGAATAAACTTATTTTACCTTAAAAATCGCCAAAATTTTATAAAAACTATATAAATCCTTAGAAACTTGAATATTTTTACAAAAATATCACCAAACATTTATATATGGCATATGAAGGATTAGTAAGATTCGCTAAGGTTTCTACATTTTAAAATAAATTTCCATCCTTAAAATCATCCCTGTTTGGGGTAGTTAGAGAAGTAGGATACTTTTAAACGTTTATTGATCTGCCTACAGTATAAACCCTAGTGTATCCATAGGGGGGGTTTTCTCGCTAGAAATCTTGAAGGAATTTGTCCGCAAGGAGTGCATGACCGATTCTTCTAACCCAGAAGCTCAGGAGGAGTAGCTAAATTTTCCCACAGAATGGTTGGATTTCAGAAGAGAACCTATTGCAAGGCGTGCACGGGCTGAAATTCAACTAAGTGTCGAAAGGAGTATTCTAAGGAGACAAGAATAACCAAGAACCAATTTGTTTCAGAGAGTTTGAAGATCCAAGATCGAGACGTTGCAGAATCCCCAAGAGAGAAGGGAGGGGGTTTCCATCAGAGTGGTATCAGAGCCTAACACAATTGATTTATGTAGGCAAAGGAGACAGATAAGTAGGTTGATATCATAGAGTGGTATCAGATACATTAGCACATTGTTGTCTGGGATAGTGTGGAGCCGCCTGTAGCAAATAGAGATATGGAAAGGGAGATGAGAGAACTTAGAGAAAGGTTGGATGCCATGGAAACAATGTAAAGAAGAGCACCTGATGATGGAGACGTTAGTGATGAAGAGAATGAATAAGTGGAATTTGAAGAAGTTGTAGAGAAGGATTTTGCAGAAGAGTGCTTGCTGAAATCGGTTGTTAATTTTGGAGCTAGAGCGAAGACATACATCCCAATGTATGAAGGTAATTTAGAGGTCAAATAATTGCTTGATTGGATATGAGCAATGGATAAGTATTTCGACTATGAATATGTCGATGAGGAGAAAAAGGTGAAACATTTTGTCACCAGGTTGAAAGTACATGTAGCACTGTGGTGGGATGAACTGCAGGTTGATAGGAGAGGAAAAGGAAAAAAAAATATTAAGAGTTGAGATCGAATGGTAGCCAAGCTAAAGGCAAAATTCATACCCAAGGACTACCAGATAAATCTTTTCAGGAGGTTATAGAACCCGAGGCAGAAAGGAATGATTGTGAAGGATTACACAGAGGAGTTCTACATATTGAACATGAGGGTTGGACAAAAAGAGAAAGACAAGGAAAAAGTTGTGAGATACATCAATGGCCTGAAATATGAAATCCAAGATGAAATCAACCTGATGACAGTAAGGAAAGTAGAGGATGTGTATCATATTGCGCTGAAAGAAGAGGAGAAGTTTCCCAGGAAGCAAAGTCAACAAAACAAAGGTAGAAGCTCGAATAGAGGCAAAGGAGTTTCCAATGAAAAGACACAGAAGTCCAAAGGTGAGGCAGAGAAACCACATTGTCACTCTAAGAGAGGATGAATTTCCTGAGGAAGGTAGAGTGGTGGTAGAAACACTTTTCCTATAGGAAGAGGAAGAGGTAGAGGAGGAGAGATAAAGTGTTATTCTTGTGGAAAGGTAGGACACATGTCTTGGGAATGTTCCGAGAGAAAGAAAGAAGGAGGTGAAGCTCACATTTTGGAAGCGCAAAAGAGAGATGTTGAAGTAGAAGGCATAGAAGATGGGAGATATTTGATGATGAAGAAATTTCTCTTAAAGCCAGAGCCAGAGGTTGAAAAGTCGGTGCAGAGGAATAGTTTGTTCAGGAAAAATTACAAAACTAAAGACAAAGTATGCAAGGTGATAATTGATAGTGGGAGGACTGATAATTTAGTATCCACAAAGATGGTGGAGAAATTGGAGCTAGATATGACTGTACATCAGACACCGTATAAAGTCTCATCGTTGTAGAAGGGTCATCAGGTAACAATAACTAAACAATACCTGGTTGAATTTAAAATAGGAGGATATAGAGACAAAATTCTATGAGATGTGATTCCCATGGATGTATGCCATGTTTTGTTTGGAAGACCATGGCAGTATGAAAGGAACGTCATTCACGTTGGGAGAAGAAATAGTTATACTTTGGAAAAGAATGGTAGGACACATATGTTGCTACCAATTGAAGAGAAGAAAGTGAAGGAAGAAACCAACACGAGAATACTTCTCATGAGTGGGAAGGAAATATTGAGTGAAGTTAAGAAGGAACAGGAGATGCAGTTTGTTGTAGTGAGGAAGCCGAAATTTATCCTTACAAGTAATTCTATGGAATATTTTCTTGAGGAAACTCAGGAGCTGTTAGAGAATTTTGTTGATACAGTAGTGGATGATTTTTCAAGCTCATTGCCACCTATTAGAAGTATCAGCCATCAAATTGACTTGATACTAGGAGAAATATTTCCAAACAAAGCAGTGTACAGAGTGACACCTCAAGAGAACGAGGAGGTGAAAAGAAAAGTTCATGACTTGTTAGAAAAAGGTTTGGTCAGGGAAAGCTTGAGTCCATGCGCAATACCAATTGCATTGAGTCCAAAGAAGGACGAAGGATGGAGAATGTGTATAGACTCAAGGGACATAAATAAGATCACCATTAGGTACAGATTTCCATTAATGAGGATGGATGACTTAATGGATTGTTTAAGTGGAGTGAACTATTTTTCAAAAATAGATTTGAAAAGTGGATATCACCAGATAAGGATGAGAGAAGGTGATGAGTGGAAAATAGCCTTCAAGACAAATGAGGGATTGTATGAATGGATTTTTATGCCGTTTGTCTTAACAAATTCCCTAAGTAATTTTATGAGGTTGATGAATGAGGTGTTGAAATATTTTATTGGTAAGTTTGTGATCATATATCTGGATGATATACTAGTCTTCAGTAAAACTGAAGAAGATCATTTGAGGCACTTAACATTAGTGATGAAGAGGTTGCAGTGGGAGAAGTTTTTGATCAATTTAAAGAAATCCTCTTTCTTGAAGACAGAGCTCATTTATTTGGGTTTTATGATCTCTTCGAATGAATTGAATATGGATCCCGAAAATGTGAAAGCAATCAGAGAATAGTCGTCACCAAGGAGTATATTTGAGGTAAGAAGCTTCCATGGATTAACAAGTTTTTACCAGAAGTTTAGTATAAATTTTACTGAGATTGGTGCACAAATGATGGATACAGTGAAGAAGAGACATAAGTATTTCAAATGGACATAAGAGGTTGAGAAGGGCTTCAACATATTGAAGGAGAAGATAATAGAACAACGGATTCTTATATTACCGAATTTCGGAAAGACATTTTAGGTGAGATGTGATGCAAGTGGAGTTTCACTTGGAGCAGTCATGAGCCAAGATAATACACATGTTGCATATTTTAGTGAGAATATGAATGATGCTAAGAGAAAATACTCCACATATGATAAATATTTATATGCCATATTTCAAGCCTTGAAGAAGTGGAGGCATTATCTCGTTCCGAAGGAGTTTGTTTTGTATAACAACAATCAGGCTTTACAATTCATAACTAGACAAGAGAAGTTAAACCAAAGACATGCAAAGTGGATAGAGTTTATGAAAAAAATCACTTTTGTCATTAAAAATATTTCTTGTAATTCTAACCAGGTTGTTGATGCATTGAGTAGGAGATGTCTAATTCTACAGGAATTTCAAGTGAAGACCTTGGGGTTTGACCACCTTAAAGAAATGTATCATAATGATCCAGATTTCAAGGAAGCATATGAAGAATGTGTGAATCCTGTGCTCAGAGACAGAAGCCATTGGGTTGAATATCTTATTCAGGATGGGTTGTTGTTCAAAGGATGCCAATTGTGCATACCAAAGTGTTCGATGAGGGAGAATTTGCTAAAGGAAAAACATAGTGGAGGTCTAGACAGACATTTTGGCGATGAAAAAATGGTTGAAAAGTTGAAAGGTTCATATTATTGGCCAGGAATGAGAGCATACATGAAACGGTTTGTGAACATATGTAATATTTTCCAGTATGCAAAGGGGAAGAAGAAGAATACTGGGTTGTATCAACCATTTCCTATTCCAGAGAGGCCTTGGGACGCAATAAGCATGGATTTTGTGTTGGGATTTCCTAGAACACAAAGAGGAAGTGATTCCATATTTGAGGTAGTGTAAAGGTTTTCAAATATGGCACACTTTATTCCATGCCAAAAGACTAGTGATGCAACACACGTTGCTAACTTGTTTTTCAAGGAAGTTGTAAGACTCCATGGATTTCCCGGGATTGTTGTTTCAGATAGGGATACCAAATTTGTTGGTCATTTCTGGAGAAAATTGTGGAAGAAGCTGAGAACAAAAATATCCTTTATTTTTGCACATCACCCTCAAACAAATGGATAGACTGAGGGGGTGAATCAAATTTTAGGAGATTTGTTGAGGAGTTTGGTCACTGAACATCATAGCTAGTGGGATCATATTCTAGCACAAATAGAGTTTGCATATAATGATTTAGTGAATAGAAGTATTGGGAAAATTCCATTTCAGATAGTTTATGGAATGAATTTGAGGGGAGTGTCAGAGTTAAGAGATCTAGAGAAAAGTGAATTTAGAAGCATTGGAGATGAAGACTTCACTGCAGAAATGAAGGAGCTTCATAATCAGATCAAGGAGTAGTTGAAGAAGAGAAACAATGAATACAAACACAAAGTTGATCAACATAGGATGAAAATTCGATTTGAAGTTGGAGATCAAGTTCTAGCACATCTTAGTAAGGAGAGGTTCCTAAGGGGAACATATCATAAACTAAAGTTGAAAAATATAGGACCGTGCAAAATCCTAAGAAAATTTGGTGAGAATTCTTATGATATAGAGCTACCATAAGATGTGGGAATATCACCCATATTCAACATTGCAGATCCATATATTTACAAGGAAGGTGGAGCCGTTGGACCTGAAGATCAAAAGAAGATCCATTGGAAAAAGAACATGCATGTAGCAGAAAATTTGTAGATGGAGTAGATCGTAGATCGACGAATTGGTGAGAAGACCAAAAGGAAGACATATTTTGAATATTTGGTAAAGTGGAAGGGATGACCAATAGAAGATGCCAGTTAGTAAGCGAAGAGGATATCCAGAAGCATGGAAGGTCAGTACAAGAGATCATGGACAAGAGTCCATGAATTTTCAGCCAGAGGAATATGATGGAGGAGCATCGCCAACAAAGCACAAGCAAAAGACAACTAAGCACACTCGTGCACATTTTGAAGAAATTTAAATTTTGGAGAAAGTGTATCATGAAAATATTTTGAAAGGAAATGTAATTAAAGAAAATATTAAATGTTGTAGAGATGGATAATATCATGAGGACATCGAATAATGTATTTTATTTTAATGAAGCTGAGTGTAGTACTGATTCGATGTATTTGATCTGATCTGTCTGTCACAAATATTTATTGTAATAAATATTAGTATTTGATAGCTTTTAATTCGATATGATAGCTTTAGAGTAGTTGGAGGGAAGAGCTCAAAGATCCCTCTTGTATAAATCTTTGTATTGTTTCCAGAGAAGGTTGTTGAAATTTTTGTTGTTGGCACTCTAGTTATTAAGAGTTGTCACCATTATAGTTGAGAGTGGAAAACTATCGAGAAGCAATGTATGAACATATGCATATTTTAGTTGAATGAATATAACAAAGGATCATTGTCCCAAATGTGTGGTGTCGATGTGTCTATCTGAATGAATGAATGGTAGAATTTCTGTCTATTTGGAATTCTCTATTATTTCTTGTTCTTGGGTTTATTTATTCATTTACATGGCTAAATGTATGAAATTATGAATATTTAGATAAGTTTCAATTGTTTCCCTTCTACAAGAAAGTGAAAGTGTGCATAGTGTCTGGAAGGAGTGTGTTGACAAGGTTTGTTTTGAATCATAAGCTCAGAAGAGATAACATGAACTTATGCGTGCAAGGAGTACATAGTGTTCACAAGGTGTGTGTGACATAGTCCACTCTGATTCAAGGAATTCTGGAGAGATACCTTGAAGGAAGTTGTCTGCAAGGAGTGTATGACTGAGTCTTCTAACCTAGAAGCTTAGGAGGAGTAGCTGAATTTTCCAACAAAGTGGATGGATTTCAGAGGAGAACCAGTTGCAAGGCGTGCACAGGATGAAATTCAACTAAGTGTTGAAAGGAGTATTCTAAGGAGACAATTGTTCGTAGAAGAACAAGCTTAGAAGGAAGAGTGCCGAGAAATCTTCAAAAGGAAGATTCCTTTGATATTTCCTAGAATCAGCAAAGTGAGATCCATCCAGGAGGGATAGGAGTCATTCCAGACCGTCAGATCTTGGGAGTTTCATATAAAATTGACCGAGAGGTGTTTCAACATTTCAGAGTTCAGAGTATTTCGAAGTGATAGAGAGGTGGGATCACTGAAATCGCAAAATCATGAGGCAAATCTTAACCGTTGGCTACAAGAAGGCACATGGAAATGGATTAATGAATCCAAAAGTTAGAGGTCTGGAGGAATTAAGTATGGAGTGAGTGAAGTTTCGCGAAGTTGCGAAACTCGAAGTACAACTAGACTGTCAGATCTAGGGGGACACATGGCAGAGACCCGTGAATTCATAGAAAAGTGTTTTGGGAGGAAACTAAGGAGGAGTTTGTAATATCGTTGGAGCTCGAAGTGGCGAAGGGTTGACCCGAGGGTATAACCCATGCTCACAGAGGAGAAGGAGTCTAGCGCGATACTAGAGCTCATGAATTAGTGTCGCAAAGTGTCGGACAGAGGAGTTGAAAGTAGTCTGAAATTGCACATGACATCAAGGGGACCTGTGAGTGTATAAATTTCTCAGGGTCTGTTGAAAGCCCTAAGAACCAATTCGATTCAGAGAGTTTGAAGATCCAAGACTGTGAGGTCGCAAAATCCCCAGAAGAGAAGGGGGGGGGGGTTGTCATCAATTTGGTCTGGATGTTGTCACATATAGTAAGCTACCAATCATTGACCTGTATTTCCTCTAGTATGTATACTTTGAATCATCATCTTTTCTCAACTTGGAATTGGTTTGCATAGGAGTGGTAACTAGTTTGCAATCTTCCATTCTGAACCTCTTTAGCATTTATCTGATATACTTAGTTTGAGAAATAAAATTCCTTGGTTTATTTGACATATCTGAAGACCCATAAAGAAGGATAGTTCTCCAAGTAATGACATTTCAAATTCATTCTACATATCCTTTGCAAATTTCTGTCTTAACCTGTCATTAGTACTTCCAAAAAAAATATCATCAACATAAATTTCAATTAATAAAATACTACCTTGAGTTACCTTGATGTAGAGGTTGTTGCCTGCACTTCCTTTCCATAGTTCATAGGGATTTTTGTCAGTTTTTTTTCTGAGCATTACTCTGTTTTGAATATGAACTGTTGTATGCACTACATGTGTCCAAAAAATATCTGTCAATTTTGAATCCATTAGCATTGTTTGAACCATTTCCTGTGTAATTATCATCCATTATGTTAATGTTACTTTGTCTTTGAACCACTCTCTGAAACAATATATTAATCCATGCTCTCGTCCACTGTCATATATCTATCCAAACCTGCTAAGTATTCTTATGAATATGTCTTTGTCCATACTGTCCAAGACTCTACTTACCCAACTATCCATAATGTTGGCCCATTTATCACTATACTATCATGAAATCTTGATTAATATATCAAACTGTAATTTTGCTAATTGACTGCTATGGATATGTCTTCTCAAACTCTGCAAGCTTCTCAAAGGATGGTTCTTTGGTTCGTCACAACTATCACATAGACTCCCCCTATCTAATATTCATATTATCTGGGAGTCTCTAAGTTGGATGGATCAGAACAATTCCTACTCTGATGTGTATTGTTCTGATCCATCCGACTTAGAGACTCCCAGATAATATTCTTTCTTTCTTTTTGTGGATTCATATTTCACTACAATGTCTAAAAGTACAATCTCTTGAACCTGTTCCTTATTTACCCGTCCTTCTTTTCCTTCAGTTATTTTCCAAACCTTTCTGTATCTAACATATTTCTTTTTCTCTGTATAATTTTCTTCATCTCGTTTTTTTTCAATCTTGCGATCTCTGGGACCTGGTCTTTGTTCACCCATTCTTCGTGTTTTCTTATCCACACTTTCTTACATCTAATATAAATATTCTCTTTCATGGAAGTATCTATCATGATTCTACAATCACTAGATATGTGTCCATAGTTATGACATTTGTAACATTCAATGTTACGTGGGGCCACATAGTCACTTCTTGCTTGAACATTATTTTACAATGCTTGCAATCTGCAACTTTATGTCCAAAATTAGTACAATAAAAAAAATGACCATAATTTTTTTTTACATAACTGGGAGTGAATGATCTTATTTGTGGTGTATTCCTTCTAAATTTCTTCCTTGATCGATCATGATCATTATTGAAGCTTGTTTGTGGCTTGAACATGGATGCTATTCTTTAAGATGTATCTTTAATATTTTTCTTAGATTCTAGTTGACCATGATTCCTTCCTTTGAGTACTTCTGCATAACTCTTTCTATTTTCTTTATTCTTCTTTTCTAGCAACCTTGAGTGCTTCTCTTCATTCTCTATAACTGATGTGGATGTTTTCGTCTCTTCAACATTCTTGCTTATCTTGACGATTTTACTTCTCAATGTGACAACTTCTACTTCAAGCTTCTCAATATCTTCTTCTTTCTTCATCATCTAAGACTTCATGATTTCTTCTGTTATTTTCTCTTCTTCAAGATGGATTTTTAATGTGATTATTTCTTCTTCAAGTCCTTTCTCTTATTGAACAAACTCTACCTCAAGCTGATTTAGATTGTTAGTTATTTATTTAATATGATCTGTTAATATATTCTCTCTCATTTATACTTCTTCCTTCTGTGCTGCTATGTTGGCTTCAAAATACTACTTTTGATATTCAAGATTTTCTTTGATCTTTCTGGCTTCTTATAGCCGAGTTCTTAAGTTCTCGATACCCTGTTGGGCTTCTTCAAAAATGTGATCACTTTCCTTTTTTTTCATCAATTCTTTATTGAGTGACTTGTTTTCTTCTCTTAGTTCATATAAAGAACTAAAAAATTCTCCAGTGATTATGTACTCTTCATCTTCTGAATCTGTTTGACATGGAGAACATAATTATTCTTAATATGTACCTGCATCTTATTTGGCATTTTCTGAATCTGTGATGGGTGAAGAATATATATCATGTACCTTATACCAAATTTCTTTGGCTGATGAGCATTTACCAACCTTTTCTCTTACCGGATTAGGTAGTCCTTCCCAGATGAAATCCATTTCTATTTTTTTATTCTTCTTCACTTCCTTCTTGGATGCATTCTTTTCCCTTTTTGAACTATCATATACTGTAACAACTAATAGCCAAATATAATTCCCTTGTGCCTGTAAATATACTTTCATCCTTCTGATCCACATCTCATAATTTAAACCATTTTGACCATTAAAAATTGGTACTCCTTTCTTAGAGTAATCCATGATCTCCTTCCAATGGTTAAATTGTTTCTTGAAGGAACCTACTCGGATACCAATTGTTGGATTACTGAGAGGGGGGGTGAATAAGTAATAGAGAAATTGAACCCTTTTTCACCATAAAATGCAAGTGTTATATCAATGTAGCATTATCATCCAATAGTAGCAGAGTAAATAAACAATGAACAAATGAGAAATCACACACATACACAATACACCAGTGTTTTACGTGGAAACCCAAAGTGACAGAAAATCACATAATGTTTTTTCTTATATGTATTTAAGAACTACATTCATTGGAAGCACCAACTTCCTTTGTTTTCCAGCTGCAACTGGAAGGAGGCTCCAACCCCCTAGTTTCTTATGCTACAACCTGAGGGAAGCTCCAACTCCCCAATTATTTGGCTACAACCAGAATGAGGCTACGACCCTCTATGTTCTCCAACCAGAAGGTGGCTACAACCACCTGTCCTTTCCCCGTCCAACTTCCCTGACATATAAGTAGAATTATGGAACCACTTTCACACTATCAATGTGAGAGATACTGTTGTAAACCTGTGCCAATAAACCTGCACCGAAAAACCTATACCAATAACCTGAACCATGCATCAACCTGTACCTCAACCTGTAATCAACATGTACCATAAATAAGTGCATCAAACATGCACCAATATGTACCGCAACCTTTACCATGAAAAAGTGCATCAACCATGCACCAAACCTATACCTCAACTTGTACCATGAATAAGTGCATCACCCATGCACCAATCCTATACAAATAACCTATCACACAAACTATCCAAACAAATTATCACAACAACTTGTCTCATCAATCTTATCAACCAAATCAGATCTACTCAGCAAGATCAATCACCAAGACAACTATCAAAGATGTGCATCAACCAAGCATAACACAACAACTCATAATCATCACCAAGTTCAATATGTGCTTCTAATAATATACTAAGACAAGTATGATACATCATCCATAAACCATGTGTCAACAATACTACTAAAAAGTGCCTCCAACCATGTACCAAGTATGCACCAATCATGTATCAACTACTCATCAACTATGACTCATCAATATGTACCAACATCATCAACTATACACATCATGTATGTGTCAAATCATCAACTACTTGTCTCAACCATGTACCTAACATGTACCTCAACCAAAATCCCTTATCAATTTCATCCTCCAAATCTGATGTGTAACTTTGTAATAGACCTGGTGTATATGATCACATACCTACAAACCTTCCTTAACTTTAACAACAAGAGACTAGTATTTTCACCAAACTTTACTTTAGTCTCACATGACTAGTTTTGGATTAGTAAACAACCCTAACTTGAAATAATCATAAATATGTACTTGTAATGAATAAAGATCTTAAAATAGTACACAATGTTATTCAGTGTGTTTTATGCAGTTTCTCCGGGTGTCACTACTTGGAACCTCTCAGAAAAGGAGTTATAGAAAAAATGACATACCTTGTTGAGTTTTCACTTATTGTTACATATTATTTTGGTCACCTCAGTGATCACCTGACAAGATGTGTCAATGTTCCCTGAAAATATTAAAAGAAGACTTTCTCCATGGGAAGAGTGATTCGATTTCCTCTCTCAGAAACTATGTCAAGGAAGGTCATCGTACCCTGTTGTGTGCATGGGGTGTGACAATGCTTGATCGTCACACTCTTCCTTAAATGTGAACTGCGATGTTGTTGCATGCTACTTGTGCATAGGGTGTGACAATGCTTAAAGCATGAGAAAAGTCAAATTTCACAAATATTCTAGAAGGGAATCTTCTATAATATGAGGCGGCCTCCGATCGATTTGGATCTTACTCGCTTCTCTAATTTGGTGGGATCATCCTAATCTCCTCATCCATCTCTCTTTCACACTATATAAGAATGGATCTCTCATGGAAAAGGATAAGGTTGAATAGGCTAATATTTATATGGAGAGTTCTACTTAATATTATGCTTTAGAGCTTTGCTTTAGTTCTTCAAGTTAGATTCTAGATCTTCTTCATCCAAGGCATTGGAACAAAGGTGTGTGTGTTGGATAAAAGAGCCATAGAAAGGGGACCTTGCAACATCAAGGCATGGGTTGTATTCTCCACTTTCTATTCACTTAATACAGTAATGCATTTCTTCCCTATATAAGAATATCGTCTTCTATTGTATAATTCCTTGATCATATACATAGACTTCATTAGAATACATATATATTTGTTTTCCCTCTTTGTTGATTTGTGATTCTTAGATAGGCTTACCATTTTGAAAACTCAAGGAAGGAGCCACAAAGACGACACTAGCGAGGACAAGCATCTTTTAAAAGGTATGTCACTTGTAACTCATTAAACTAGTTTATATGATGATGGAGTTTAAGGTGAAGTGTGCATTCTATTATGTTTTGTTCTAGTTTCCTGTGGAAGTTAGAGAGATATGTTTGTGTCTGCACTTATCGATTAATCCAATAACACTTATTCTAGAGAGTGAATTTGTAGAGAATGTCCCGCATGTAACATCCCGCTCTGGCGCACTTACCAAACTTATTCTTTGAGGACACTTGCCCGCAAGTGATCTGGATTTTTATGATGATAAAACTTTTTCCTTCATTATGATGCGTTAAGTTATATGACATGATGTTTTACTACCTTGATGT
>ML791746.1:309964-330065 GCA_009831015.1 Picea engelmannii | reverse complement strand
GGATTCGCTGGTACATCCCGCAAATTCTTTTGGTCTGCGTCTTTTTCCTTCAGTTGAGCATTCGTATGTGGGCGTATTCATCTTTTTGTAAGCCATTCTGGTAGTGGGCGTTCTATTTACGCTCAATAAGCAAATGGTACACTAGTCGTTGCGTAGTCAAAGGGCGTGTTTGCACTGTTATGGGACGTGTTTTGCAATTGTGTTTCCAGCTTTGTTTTTTGCTGTGTATTAGGTAGTTGCAGCTGTCGTTGGGCGATTTGCATTGTCAGATTGGGCGTTTTAGTGTGTACAGTGGCCATCTGTTCTTGAGGGTTTTATTTTATTTGGGTTGCGTTCTGAGCGCGTGTTCCTCCCGTCTGAGTCTCATTCCCTTCGTTTCACTTCTGGTTTTCGTTGGGCATTTTTCCCATGGGGCTACGGGCAGTGGTATAACAAATTTACTGTCAATCGCTTGGACCTGCGTCATGTTTTACCTTCTCTGTCATCCATCTTCGTAAACCACAGACAGATTGTATGAATTCTTGTGGCATTGGGTCGCTGGTCTCTGTGTCTTGACTACTGCATCCCAATTAACAGCTCTGCATGCGAAATTCCCTACCTCGGTTGCCAATTATAGCTTGGACAGTCAGATCTCTAATGTTCAGTTTCCGCGCATGGCATGCCAACGCACTTGACGTAGCTGTAGGTTTCTCTATTCACTCCTTGAATGTACAGTCCCTAACTACAGTTTTAAATGACAGTTGTCACTGCTGCGTGGAAAAATTATTGATTAACTTACTCTTGTCAAATCATTTTTTGATATCTGGCACTTTCCATTACTGTCCGTCTTATTTTGGCATTTCCAGGTTGTCGTTTTATACATTGCCCTTCTTTTAAATTTATTATTTTTCTTGTAAAGATTGCTCTTCTAAGCTTTCGTCATTTTAATACGGATAACCTTACCCTTCGCCCTTCTAAAACATGTGATGGTATGGTCACGATATCAGTTATAATGTTACCGGTGTTCCTTTAAGCGTTTAGTTGACATTTAATTATCTTATCTAGGGCACCCTTTGTGTTTAATACTGTTATTTAAATAGGCTCATTAATTATTGTAATTATTATATTCGGTCATTTTTAAATAAGATGGTTTATGGATATGTTCAATGTGATATTATTACTGGAATATATTCAATATCAATGAGAGGTGATGTCATTATGTTTTTAGATATTGTGATTTAAATAAACTCATTAAATTATGAAAATGCTATATCTGGTCATTCCTAAACAAGATGATTTATTGCTATATTCAAATATCGATGTGATGTTATTATTGGAATTTATTCAATATCAATGTAATGTGATGTCATTATGTTTTTAGATATTGTTATTTAATTAAGCTCATTAAATTATGAAAATGCTAAACCTGGTCATTTCTAAATAAGATGATTTATTGCTATATTCAAATATCGATGTGATGTTATTACGGGAATAGATTCAATATCAAGGTGATGTTATTATTCAATATCAACGAGATGTTATTATGTTTTTATCCGATTATTTAAATGGGCTCATTAAGTATTGTAAATGCTATATCTTGTCACTTACAATTATGATGGGTTGTGGAATATTCAATTACGATGATAATTTTAGTGCTTTAGGTGAAGGAGAAATGTTATGGCATACCAATGTCGGGAAATATTGTTTATAGGTTTGAAATTGTAATGTATTGTTGAACTCTGAAAATGTATTGTTTTTACCGCATAACAAGATTGCAAGTTTGGAGTTGAATGTGTGACCTGTATTTATTTCGGTGTTATTAAATTTTAGAGATGAATGTTATGGTTATCCCCTTGGGACGTTAGTGCAAACTCTTGATATTGATGGGACACACCTGGTGGAACATCCGGGATTGATGTACAGTCAATTACTCAGAGTTAGCAGTTGAGGGTTGTTGAGTCATCTTCTTATGTTCTTCCTAGTTGCGTTGTACTCGTCGTCGAGTGGCGACGCATAGTCGAATAGGTTGTTGTTGTTTTCAAGTGGCATCGTACAGTTCAGTATGTCACTACTTTTACACACACGCACACACCTTAATCACACACAAAAAAAAATTGCACCTGTTACTAGAAGGGTTGTCGTAACGTGGAAGGTCGTTACACCGCACGTAATATTTATTGTATGGATCTAAAAATTGTACACCGAATACTAAAGACTATACTGTAACCTACACATTTGTTCTTACTAAATTTGGATCTGTTATGAAGAAGTTAAGACGTTTTTACCTGAAACACCTGTTTTAGAGTAGTTTCAGGACTAGCCACAAACCTTATTTTCCACAGAGTGTAAATCCAAATATACAACGACCCACAAGATGAAATTTGTACCATAGTTACTTGGATATGTTTCCTCAACGACCTCCTAATTTCACAGTCAAAATCATTCTAGAAAAGAATTTATTGCGAAAATGGTGAGATGACCTATAAATAACATAGCTTAGAAAGCATCATCAAAAGAATTTATCCTCCCTTGAATTTCGTCCTTCTTTACTTCACCTTCCCTCTAAAATTTAGCTTAAATATCCTTTGGTTACCTTAGTCACTAGTATATATTCAATATTCTCAAGTGTGATTAAAATGAGAGAGCCTTGCCTCTTATTTATACTTTCATGTATCTTCCTTAAGGGGTTACCTTTTAACCATATTAACCCACTTTCCTTATTTTAGGGTTAACCCACTTCTAACCACTTGTCTACTTAGTAATTTATCCATTAACTTTATTATTTAAATAATTTCTTTTGTATCCACTTTGATTTGTAGTAAAATCATCACTTTACTTTATTATTTAAATAATTTCTTCTTTGCAAACACTTTGACTACTTTGAAATTTTGGGGCTTCTAGATGACTCATGAGGGTTCTCCAACTTCACATGGCCATAACTCTCTAACCATGAGGAGTTATGTGACATTCCACATATCACTAGAAATGGAATGAGATGTACTATCCATATAGAATAGCCTTGCTTGCAAATATATCAAAACACATATCGTTATCCATCAAACAAACTTGGGTCCATTACCCAAACCCGGGTTCCCCAAATTCACATGGAGTTATGTGATGTTCCACATACCACTAGAAATGGAATGAGATGTGTTGTCTATATAGAATATCCTTACCTACAAATATATCAAAACACATATCGTTATCCATCAAACAAACTTGGGTCCATTACCCAAACCTGGGTTCTCCAAATTCACATGGCCATAACTCTCTAACTGTGAGGAGTTATGTGACGTTACACAGACCATCGGAAATGGCATGACATGTAATATCCATATAGAATAGTATTACCTTCAAATAATTTAAAACTCATACCATTATACATCAAACAAACTTGGGTCCATTAGCCAAACCTTTATGCTACTAGAATTCGCTACCGAGCTTTCTCCAAGGGTTGACATCAATCACTAAGGGTTGACATCAATCTACAATATCACAGGGATGATTTTAAGGATGGAAATTTATTTTAAAATGTAGAAACCTTGATGAATATTACTAATCCTTCATATGCCAACTATAAATGTTTGGCGATTTTTAAGGTAAAATAATTTTATCCTATAGAATTTGGGTGAATCATTTTTAGAATAAAGAATCTTTTTTGGGGAAAAACCATGGAAAATTAGTCCATGAGAGAAATTCAACCCCTAAAATCATCCCTATATCACTCTCCAATGGTTGACATCAATGACAACCAACAATCCAACATCAATGAAAACCAACAATCCATACCAATTGTCCATCAACCTAAGCCAACTGTCTGACATTGGTCTTAGTCAGTCATGTGATTAATTTTTTTGATATTAATCATGTTTTAAAAGATTAGTTTTGAATCATGTGTTCTATTTATAAATCATGGTTTTGGTTTTATATTCTAGGTCTAGGAAGATAATCTGAAACACACGTCCAAGGGTCTTCATGTCACTATGGTACTAGTCATCTTTTGCAAAAGAGGGAAAGTATTGGTCATAACTACATTTTTTAAAGGTCATCATCAAGTGTTATATCCAAAGCAACTATACAAAATGTCTTAAAGATTTACCCAACCGTTTAAGTTTCTTTCCAGCAATTAAATCAAAGGTGTTGCAAACTCTCCTAAAAGTTCGCAGCAATTCAAAATAGATCATGCACCTAAGGTTTCATGATTATGATTTTGCAAACATTGATCTTGGTGGATTCTTTATTTTAGCACAATCACCTCATCAATCAACTTCAAAGAGTTGGTTTCAAAAGGAGAAATTATCATTTTTTACCTTCATTTCCATTTTCAAAGAGTGCATTGTAGTCTGGTTCAATTCACTACAAACTGTTTGTCATTGCAGACTCTTGGTGTTGCGAACTCTCTGTAGCAGTTGATAGTGGATAAAAGACTTAAAATACCAATTGGTTTGGTTCTCTTCAACATGGAGTGGGATTTGATATTAGGTACTTGTTTTATGTTTATTACTATTACCTAAAATCCTATTGTCAAAACCCTACTCACTGCAAGTTGATAAATTTCACTGCAAACCGTCTTTTTTACACAGTCGTTTGGAAATTTGTCTATTGGAGGTTTTTTTCAGTTTTAGGTTGTTATCTTTACCTCCATTTCTCAATTTCAACCTCTTTTAGTTTCTGCATTGTTTCTTTAAGCACAAATCCTCTTTCTAGCAAAACCCTAACTATTTCCAATCAAGCAACAAAACCCTAAATTGTCAGTTTTCATCACTTACTCTAGTAGAAACTATTATCAGAGGGGGGTTTTGATTTATTTTTCATGGATAATCACCAAATACAAAAGTTAAATAATTAAAGGAGAAACTTATGATGTTCATGATTTTTCTCACTTGTTGTTTTTGGGAGTCATCTTGCATGGTTCAGAGGTTATACAAGGCATCAATAGAGGTTTTAAGATTGTCTCCATGGTTTTGACATCATTTGTAGTGATTGGAAATCAAAATGACATCTACAGAAAGTTTGTAGTGCATTCTGCTGAAGTCGCTGTGAACTGCTAAAATTAAAACAGTTTTTAGAAAATTAGTAAGAAACAAAGTCGTGTTTTCATCATATATTGAAATATACGAACTGCATTTTTAGAAATTATTTGTAGAGGAGAAACATAATGTTTTTGAATTTCTAACCAAAACTCATCCTGACCCAGTTTGTCGTTTGGGCGAAAAGTTGAAAACATCACCTATAGGAAAGTTTACAACGAATCTTCCAGAGGCGCTACAGACTCTAACAATATGATAAATATGAGTTGTAGGAGGGTTGCCACCTATATGAGGAGGTTTGAATGGTTCCCTAGAAGTAATTTATACATCAAGGGACGCTTTTACTTGACATCTAGCTTCATTAAATCTCTATGCAATGAGTTGGTTGTCGTTGTATTTAATACTTCCAACAACTTCTTGAAAACTAGCAGTTTGTTGGATTTTTGTCTATTTGTCTATTTCCACGTATCTCCAAGGCACATAATCCAATGCAT
Source organism: Picea engelmannii (assembly GCA_009831015.1). Classification (NCBI taxonomy): domain Eukaryota; kingdom Viridiplantae; phylum Streptophyta; class Pinopsida; order Pinales; family Pinaceae; genus Picea; species Picea engelmannii. Next base: position 324,562 of record ML791746.1, on the reverse strand, counting down.
GGAGCAATATGCGACCTCCTAGAGATATTTTTGATGTATTTGGCTATTTTATGAGGGATGTAACTCTTGGAAAACATGAGAGTGGCTATTGTGAGACTCATTTCTTTACTTTCAACTGTAAAAAATTTCAGACTATATGTACTCAGATTTAAGAATCTTTAGCAATTAATGGTCAATTTATTCTCTTTACCATATTCTATGTTTCATATTTTATCTGATGATTTCTATTGATGAAGGATTAATATTGGTACTTGTTCCTGATGAAGTTAAATATTTACTATGTTTTTAATGGTGCAAGTCTTGTTGAAGTAATTTATCTTGTTGACTAGGAAGTTCCTACTTGATGAGTTTTCTATTGTATGTGTTTTAGAATTACTTGATGTAACCTGATGCATGTATTCTACTTTTCTGTTAAGTATTATGTCTTTCCATTTATATATTAAACATTGATTTGAGACTATTCAATCCTTTCTTGCTGATATATATTTTCTAGAATTTTTGTGTTGATGTTTAAATTGAGTTCCTGACCCATTCACTACACTTTGAAATAAACTCTTATCTTTACAAACCTACAAGTTTTTCTTATGGGTATTAGGATCACACCTATAGCAGTCTAGGTGAGACTTCTAGTACTAACATTTACCACTTCTATGAAATGCAGAGCAATCCTCAACTTACTCAGATCTTCAACCACATTTTATTTCATCTGTGGGGGGCTTGATATTTGATGTTTCTTTTTGGATCTAGTATTACTTATCACATTTTTATTGCTTTCTTTCTCATTCTCCTTTTCTTTATTTTTTTCTTTGTCTTTTCCAGAAATATCTTTACTTTTGGACTTTTTTACAAATGTCTGTGTTTGGGAAACGTTCTATTGTGAGACAAGATCATCTTAACCTTCTCCAAATATATACATGGATGTCTCACATCCGTCCGTCTATATAGGTTCAAAATTTTCCTCTGGAAAATAATCATTTTCTTGTTCAACTATTTGTTAGATATATGGTTCATCAAGAACTATTGCATTTGGAATTGGTTGTTTGGGGAACCTCTGTCTTTGATTATCATCATTCTCAAACCTCACTCTCTGCACTTGATGAGGGTTCATTCTTTGTTTTGGGACCGACATCCTTGGATTTGGTATGTAATTATCGTTCCTTCTCAATCTGGTTATTTCATTTTGCATATGTCTAATTTTTCTATTCATCTGTACAATTTAAATCCTTTGCTTAATCTCTTGGGATGCCAAAGGATTTGTTTTGACATTCGGTATAGTTCCCTTGAAAAATCCTCCACCAACGATCTGGTTTTGACTTGGTCGCGTCCTTTTCCCTTCGTTCCTTTTTGAACTAGAAGCTCCTTGATCATCAATATTTAAATTACCCATCTTCCTTTGTACTTTCCCGAGGATAATATCAGGGCCAGTTCCCGTTTCAATCATGATTTATTCAATTTATGTGGCTTTAGTCATTGCTTCCTCAAGGCTATCCATTTGGGATGTTCTGATAACGATCTTTGCATTTTGTGGCATGTCATTTTTATAACAACCAAGTATCACTGGGTCATTTGGCCTTTTATCTTCAATAATTTTTCTCAGAGTTTTATTGAATCTGAGATTGAAATCTCGTATTCTCCCATTCTTCTTTAAACAAATATGAGTGAAATTGGTGAGAAGGGTATGATACACTATCGGGGGAGCGAATATAGTTAGGAACATTCTTTATAGATCATTGAATGAAACAATTGATTTGGTGTGAAATGTTGTATACCATTCATAGGCTTGACCCGATAAGGTTTGGAGAAACAACCTTACCATTACATCGTCATATTCAACAATATGAAAGTTACAAACATTCAAAAACAACTTAACATGTCTTTTAGCATCAATTGTTCCATCTCTAGAAAATTATTTCAAAGTACCTTTAAGGAGGATTGGGAGCTCATGTTGTTTTCCTCATAGGTCAAGAGGATAATCTCTTATTCATCTAAGGTTTCTGAATCTTCTCATTCCTTCATTTCTCCTTTCTTCTTGTCTTTATTCATGTGGTTCTTCACATCTTTCTTAGTTTCTTTCTTCATGCCTTTATTCATTTATTTATTCCATGTCCAGAAGCTTCTCCTTTTCGTCAAAAATATGTTCTTTACTTTATGAAGTATGTAACTTATTTCTTTTTCTTCTAGTGAATGGTCCTTGGTATTTATCTAGCTTCAATTCTGACCTTGTTCTTGTGATCTTCTAGCTCATCTCTTGTTTATTCAATCTTGTATTTTGTCCCTCCTTTGTCTTCAAAGAATTTTTCTTTCTTCTTCTTGGACCAGTGCTTTCCAAGACCTTTCTAATTCTTCCTTGGTTTCGGTTGTTTTTATTTCAATATTATATGGTTGATGAAGAATACTTTGTTGATTATTTAATCCAATTTCTAACTGGGGTTGATCAGCCTGAGGCAAAGTCATATAATTTTATGATACGTAACCAGATACAAATATTTTAGTTGTTCACCAATATGGTCACCAAAAATGTTGACGCTTGAATCTGTCAGGACCGAAACAACAATCTCACGAGAATATGAATCCTCCTGCATTTATATAGAGGTGGTACTCCTCTTTGGCTTATGATATTATTTAATAACTTTAGATCGAGAAATAATACAGGACTTTAAGATGGTCCAATATTTATGCTCAAATAAAGATAAAAATGTTGAAAGATAAAATATTTGTTTTCAGATAATTCTTAAGAAAGGATCAGGAAACTCACACATCACACATTGCACACAATTTTCTCACATCCATCATAGTGAATATATATATATATATATATCACACATAAAAATAAAATAAGATGGTCCAGACACATAAGAGAAATTTTATAGAGTAAATACTTGCAGAGCTCAAAAATATTATGATGAATCAATTTCAAATACTTTATACTCAATGATGAGAGTTATAAACTATAGTCAAAATTGATCTTGATTCAGTTCTCTTGGGATTTCTCAAAAATAATAGAGTGTGTTACAATGCTTTGAAATTTAAAAGGTGTTTGTCCATAGGACTGGGATTAGGTCTCCTGTGGAACATGAAAGTAAACATGTACAAATAAATGAATTGTAGAATGAATAAGGTGGGTGGCTACAGAGAAATGAGATCTGGAAAGAAGACAGAGAAATTTGTCAGATTTCGGTTATACCTTTCTATTCAAAGAAGAAGAATAACTGGATGAAAAATGATAAAAATAGAATAATGTGATCAACATGGACTTACTATGATGGTGTCTCTCACTTTTCATTTTCTTATTTTTGTCCTTTTAATCTCCCCGCTGATGGTTACCGGAACTATCCCAATTGTCGTTTCTTGGCCTTCTTCAGTTAACTTATCAATTCCTATTTTAAACCAATCTTCAATATATTTTTTCACGGGCGCAACATTTATCTCATGTCTAATTTTGATATTAAATTCTCCTTCTAAATTTATTAGATCATGATAAATACCATGGATTGATTCTTCAATGTCTTTATTTTTTTTTAGAGTAATCAATAAGCCAATTATCAATTTATTCTTCACCATACTCAATTACACTATTGATTTTTCGATCGATAATCCTTTCAATATTTCCACGTGTTTATCAAACTGTTTCTTTGTCCTAAACATTGAATAAAAGATTAATTTGGGATCTTGAACTTCACTAGTGCTACCTGCCAAGTCTATTTCTGTAAGTATTTTGAATAACTCTTCTCTCTTTGTTATGATTTCACTGCAAGTTTGAACAATATCCTTATATTTTTAATATTTTCTATCCATCAAGCTTTCAACTATTTAATTCGAGTGGGGGAAGGAAAATATTCTTCTCTCCTCTTTGCCTTTTTCATATTTGAAACTTTTATTCCAAATGGTATGAAAACATCTGTATAAAACCCTTGTTCATTTTTAAGGTCATCTTGAAGATATTCATGGAACACATGTGTTCTCAAACCAAAACAAACAATACTTTTATATACTTCTCAAGACTCCATTATGAGTGATATTCTCTTTTTAATATTCCTCTCGACATAATTTCAAACATCCATAAGAAAACTTGATGATCCTTTGAATTTGGTACCTGATATGGTTGGATTTATCATTGTTAAAGGGCTAGCCAAAATGGGAAGAGGCATCAATGTAGTTTCCAATTATGTGATTCTTTCCTTTAGCCTGGCATTCTCAGCTTCCAAACCATCAATAAAATCATCAAGTGCATCCCTAATTGTCTTGTGAATTTTAGAAATTTGAGATGGTCGCATATACTTAAGGTCAACCTTCGAGCGAGATTTTCCTTTCATATTTATCTTATCATTTCTTTTCAATATTAACCTTTTAGAATCTTTATCAATAACAACACTTTGAAAAGTAAAATATTCTTCTTCACTGAAACTTTCATTCCCGACAACTTCCAATGCAATATTTTGTTGAACAACATGCTCCTATTGTTTTGTTTTAGGAAATTCTATCTTTTCAATATCCTCTTCCAATTCCATATTGTTGGTTATTTAATTATGTTAAGAACTCGAATAGATCTACAAATATAATCACCACAAATATTGAATACACAATAGATCCACAAATCAAGATAGAAGAAACCACACGTTATTATTACCAAACCCTTGATGTAGGACAACACCATACAATGGATCCTATTATGGAAGGGATCCTCTCATGTTCACTTGTCTCTTCGAGGGGGAATCCTCTTATTGAGCTACAACTCACAATACAATAATTCTCTTCATGTCCCATTACATTTCTTGAACTCCTTTATATAGTGCTACCATCACCTAAGAATATTCTAGAGGAGGAATCTTCTAGAAGTAGAACCTTCTAAGAAGTCCTCTTACATTTATTATATCTATCTACCCATTTATTATATATATCTACCATAGTGAGCCTTATTTAATAATATAGTGGACCTAGTCCACCTTATATTGAATGGCCTCCACTATTATCACTATGGGCCCTCTGGGCTCCCACTACTACCTCTCTAGCTACCTAACATTCCATCCCCCTTATGAAAGAGTTGTCATCAATGCTTGATGTACAACCATATACCAGGGTCGCATGGATAATTGTGGACCATAATGCTGAAGAAGACTGGAGAAATAAGGTCCCATGTAGAAAGGAAAGCCACCATGTTGAAGTATTCCAACCTCCATTGTAAGCCCGGGTCCCATGTCCAAGTGCTCATGTGAACTCCCCGTGGAAGACTTTGGAACCCAATAACCAACTCAAAATTATGCTCCAAAGACTGACACCTGTCATGTGGATCCAAATAAGAAGATCCATCCACATAGTGGAAAAGACTGACTGAAAGTTCTCTGATACCAATTGTTATGTACCAAATACCTGAATACATAAGACCACACTAGTACCAAATATATCTGAATACAATCACCAAACAAGTTGTATGAAACAATATGGAAAGCCACACTTTATTATATCAAACCCTTGAGGTAGGGCAACACCATACAATGGATCCTATTATGGAAGGGATCCTCTCCTGTTCACTTGCCTCTTCGAGGGGGAATCCTCCAATTGAGCTACCACTCAAATATAATATTTCTCTTAATGTCCCATTACATTGCTTGAACCCCTTTATATAGTGCTACCATCACCTAAGAACATTCTAGAGGAAGAATCTTCTAGAAGTAGAACCTTCTAAGAAGTCCTCTTACATTTATTATATCTGTCTACCCATTTATTATATCTAGCTACCATAGTGAGCCTTATTTAATAATATAGTGGATCTAGTCCACCTTACATTGAATTACCTCCACTATTATCACTATGGGTCCTCTGGGCCCCCACTACTACCTCTCTAGCTACCTAACAAATTATATATCTTGTTTGATTTTGTATTTAGTGACCTAGGGTTCATGTCTATTCAGGGTTCCAACAAAGCCTCTAAAACTATCGTCCCTCCTAGTAAACCAGAAGGCAACACAACATGCAGAGTACATTGTGTCGTCTCACCCGAGATAGTCTTAATGGGTGGCTACAATACTAATATTTTTGCATCCTAGGATTGAATGGGGAATCTGAGAACTGTACGTTGAGAGTTATATTATAAATTATTAACGCAATACACCATTATTACGATTACGCAGGAAACATAACAATATCTACTGGAAAAAAAAAAATAAACACATGCATTCAATCACATAACACAGGTTTTACCATGGTTCACCTCCCTTGGGCTACGTCCACAAATATATGGCTCTTATCTCTTTATTATAGTAGTTCTGAAACTAAATCTCTTCTCAGTTAGGTCGAGATCTATTATGAGGTAGACTAGATCGCATCAGGCTCCTCGGCCTGCGATCTAACCCTCAAGATCTACCCTCCTCAATCCTCTCTAGCTCAACAACTTACAAAATTAGGTCATACAAAAAAATATTACATAGCATCCTCTTCTTTGTATTCGTCTCTCTATATCCCTATCAACTCACTCTGCTTGCTCCTTCTATGAAACCTAGGTATCTATATTTATACGTTTCTGGCTCACCAACAATTACAATACATTGCAAAAACACTAACCCTAATGTCGTTAGGTCTTCCATGCTTGCACACATGCTACTATTCCTTCCAATTGTCGCTTCCCTTGTGCATTCCTTCTTTCCCAAAATCGTCTTTCTTTCCACTTTGGCCTGCTTCCAACAGGCCCCCAACACTGACAGGTGGCTCGTCCCAAGCCACTTAACCTTTATTCACTTCATCGATATCCCTGGTGATCACCTGGAAATTCTCCTTGAGCTCTACTGCTTGTGTTTGAGCCTGCACGGTCTTCTCCTTGAGTGCGTCTACTATCTGGACTGCAATATCTTCACTGATCAACACTGTCTACTCTGCCTGGGTCTATGCCATATATGTCTTGGCTTCCTCCTCCTGTGCAATAACTTTTTCTACTCTCTCTTGAAGTGGTTTCGTTTGAGCCTGACGCTCCTTTTTCTGCATTTCCGCAGTGGTGAGTTCTTCTCATAGTTTCTTCATATCCTGCACTCCTTTGACACGTTCTGTGATGGACATTGTCTTCTACCTCTACTTGAGTTCATATATAGCTGCGCTTATCCTTTCTTCTACCTTGTCCCACTGCTGGACTTGCTGATCCTCTTCTAGCTTCATCCAAAGTTATGTTTCTTTATTGAACAAGTCGGTTGTTGTGCTGACCTATTGCTCTATCTCCTGCAGTTATTCTATTTCCTCTTGCTTCCTTTGCTCCCTTACCTCTGGTGGAGTGGTAGGTTTGAGTTGCTCACAAAGATTCTCTATCTCCTTTTGATATTGATCAATTGTCTGTGCAATCTGATCAATCTTTTCTGTTGCTGGGAGTTCGTCTCTCTGCGTGGTTTTTGGAATCTTCTCATAAGTTTCGGCCAATTTTTGTTCCAATCCATTCACGTGCTCTCTCTCCTCTTAGGTCTCAATCTTGGACTTCTCATATATCAGTTCCAATGCATCTCATTTATCCTTTTCCTGTAGTAATTCAGCTATGTCTGTGCATGCTCGAGTTTGTACTTCTTGGGTAACGTTAAGTTGTAATTTGTGTAGAGCTTTAGATGGTATCCGAGGAAATACCAATTGGAGATGAGCTAATTCATTTATGGGTGTCTTCCCCACGATCTCATCCATGCGCAACATGATGGGTGTAATGTGGAATGTTTCACTCAGTTGTGGTATTGTGTGGATTGTATCTCGCTCACTTGCTTCAGGTTCTTCTCCTGTCCGTGATTTTGATGGCCCTTTTCCTATGCTACTACTTGTTGCTTGTGCTTCCCCTATTTGCTTGAGGAATTGTCACATGCCTTCTAGATCCTCTTGAATTTTGTCCCTGTGATGCACAACATTCTCAAAATCCTTGGATGTAGATCCTGAACCATTTATGCATCATCCTCCGTGATTTTGTATTCTGGAGGTGTTCTATGCACCTTCATATTATTGCACATGCCCCCCGTCTGAGTAGTTGGTATCTTATTCAGGCTTGGTTCTTGTGGATTGGGACTTGGCATAGTCTCTTGTGTTACCTTGGCCTATTTTTGTTGTTCTTGGCCCGATTTTATATTATTCTTCTTCCCCTTTTGGGTCCCCGTATTAGTTGTCCCTTCGTTCGTCTGCATTGTTTTGGTCTGACCCATCCTTTGTTTCTTGGGAACTGGGAATTCTTGAGTCTGTGTTTCTTCCTGCCATGTCTCCTGTTTTTCTATCCATGCAGGTATGTCTTGGGTGAGGATTGATATATTTTCGAAAATCACCTTTCTTTCCACTTTGGCCTGCTTCCAACACATATCTTCCAAAGATAAAATTTGAATATCATTTTCTAAGAGAATATTCTCCTCCTCCTGCAATGGAGTTTTTCTTTTCTTTCTTACAGGAAGTTTGTGTGAACATTCAATTTTTCTAGAGGGAGGGTTCTTATCTCCTCCTCCACTAGAGATATTGTTGACATACTTCTTAATTGTGTAGGCCACTAGAGCATTGCTCCTGGATGTAGTAGTTTTTGGAGTGGCAACTGGATATTGAGCATTCATATCACCATAATTATTTCATTTTTGTTTATAATAATCATTGTTGTTGAGTAAGGTTTCCAGATTAGCAATATTATTGTTGTAGGAAAATTTCCCTGCAGACATGTGAATATCTTCTTGGATCTTAGACCCCTGTGACCAAGATAGAAAAATGCTAGCATTGAACACTGGCATTCCTTTAAATGTAGCTAAATTATTCAAAGGAAAATATGAAGAAAGAATGAGTACCTTTTTCTGAAGTTTTTCCTTGCTATGTCCAGGTTGAACTTGATCTTCAAACCCTTTAATGAGTTTTGAAATTCAATAGAGAACAAAGACAATGCATGCTTCCTATTATACCAAGATTATTTTAAGCTAGATTTATCTAGTAGAGACAAGCCCATGCAAATATACACAAACTTGAAGGAAACATTCCAAGCATATATATTGATGATAACATAAAAAGGTACTTACAATATGTAGATGCAGATGTAGTAGCCTCACCAAGTCCTCCTTATCCAACCCCTTGCTCAAAGCATCCACGATTAGAATGAAAATAATTTTCATTGATATTATCCCCCCTTTCACCATGAGAATGCCTCCTTATATAGGCTTTGAGAGGCACAACCACCTTAGCTATTCTTGGAATAAGTTGAGGATATGACTCCATCAGTGGTGGGATTTCCCTTAGATCCAACCTTTAACTTGGATTCAAGCCAAACTAACTCGGATGCTTCTTAACTGTCCTTAGAGATAAGAGGGATTCTTACCAAATATTCTCTCAATAGATCAGCACTCCCTCAAAGTTGGCCACATAGCACTATAATTCTCTCTGCTAAAAGGACAAGGAGCGCTAACACTCCCTGCAAGTGGGCAGTGGAGAACTAATCTCCAAAAATTCATTTAGGATGATTATTCTTCAAGGTTAAAGTTTGTAAATGTTTCCAAATGACATGTTTTCCTCCTCTAACAAGTCTTATAGGATTTCCCAAGTGTTCTTATGATTTCATCCGCAATGCGACATAGGGACGAAAATATGACTTTTACGACACTTGCGACACTTGCGGTAATGACAATGAGACATTATCAAAGTGAGGAATTTTGACGTGTAACAATTATTTGCAAGAGTGTTCTGGCTATTGATTTATTCTTCTTCACTCAAATTAAGTGAGGAATTTTGACATGTAACAATTCTTTGTAGGAGTGTTCTAGATATTGATTTATTCTTCTTCACTCAAAACAATTTGAATGAAAGAACTACTAAACCCCACTGATTGCATATGTTCAACAAAGGTTTTGATTGGGTAAAAACCTTTGATATTCTCAGCATATTTCAAACTAACATTGTTAAAATTACCTACAAATTCCTCAATACAAATTCTCCAATCTTCCAGGGCAGAGGAATAAATTGTTTTTTTCTTTTTTCATGGAAAAAGTGAAACCCAAAATTGTATTACCTTGCTACCTCAGTGATGAATAATAGCACATAATATGGAAGAAAGGAAGGATTTTATTTTGAACAAAATATTCTTATAATACTATGATTTTCCATTTTTTCTATCGTTCCTTTCTTCTCTATAAATTTTTCATCTTCAATAGATATCATGGAGGTGCTTTCACCGAATAATTTTTTTTTGAAAACTAAAACGAAATCATTATAAACTTCATAGAAACATAAAGGGGTTGTATTCCTCCATAACGCCTAGTACCAAAAGGTAATAGGGTCTGCTTCACATTTTATCCTCTTGCTGATAGTCAAATTTGGGAATTGGTAATAGTGTGCGATAACAAATATCAAATATGAAGCCATGAAAAATGTCCTATCCTTTTTGTAATGCGATAATTGGGAAGCAATTTCAATGGAAATGAGATTACCCTAGCCAAAATTAGCTTTCTCTTGGACTGTAAAATACAAGATATATAAAATCATCCAAGATATGGAAGCAGTATTCTCGTGACCTGTTATTCTGGTGAATAACCATGTGATTTATCGATAAGGGTTCTTCATAGAGTTAACCTGAATTATGGTTATGTCCACTGGTATGGACACGTCATTCTCCAAGTACCCTGGTAAGAGGTCGAGCCCACTATCATGTTTCTTCAAAAATTCTTTGCAAGATTCACCTTTGAAGGTGAGAGTTGGATTTGACAGCTTTAACATTTTGCAGAAAAATTGAGGTGACAAAGAAATTGGGGAATGTCCCTGGAGTTATATAGCCCTTTGATTTGGTATGTATTTTTCAACACACCATGCAACAATTTATTTACAGTTGAAAACCTATGGAAGACAATCAACAAGATAAATCCCAGATATCCAAATCACATTCTCATTTATTTGAGCAACATGAGGGGAGGAATAATACCAATATGCTCTCAACCACTGTAAATTATTATCTTCACAACCAGAAATATTTAAAGTATCACCACATAAAAAAATTCGAGTTGATGTTACCATAAGTTGATATAATTGTTTCTTCGACTAAATGATATTTACAAATGAGATTTTTCGAGAGATAATGATAATTTAATCCCCTCGCAAATGAAAATTAAGTGAATATTTAATGAATATTTCTCGAGTCATTCACCATTAATACTGACCTTTTTGAAGTCTGCAAAACATTTTTTAGCATTTAAATAACACTTATTGCACATTGGGAAAAACAACATAATGGAGGGGTACGGAGATGAGAGATGTTTAATATGATTTTTTTGTGAACCCGCGAACCTACAGTTGGATAAGCTATCCAAAGAGACTAAGTATAGAAGGCAGTAGGTTAGACTCACGAATATCAAAAGAATGGGACATTTTCAAACCCGAAATCTGTGAAGAGATTAAAAGTTAAGTGATGGTCGAAATGTAGAACACAGAAGTTGAAGTGCAATGTGAAGGCTGTGAAAAGAGAAGGAAAATATTTGAATCTGTGAACCCATGAATTACATAAAATTCTAACTTTTGAGGTAGACTTATGCATAGGTGAATGGAAGAGAATGTAAGTGAAAAAATTTGTGGCTCTGAAAGTCCGCGAATGTGAAAATGGCTAAGTATAGTAACCAAGAAAGGGGAAAAAGAAGGGATAGATAGGAAATGGGAAAAAGGGAAAATATAGAAGGGGGGGAGAAAGGGTGTAAACTGTTGGCAAATGTTTAACAGGTAGTGCATGCTTGTCATTGATGGAAAGTACAACAGTGAATATGGAATGAGTATAGGAAGAGTGTAACAGACGAGCATCAGAAGTAGTTTGGGAAGACGCTGCAGAGCAAGCCCGATAAGCTCAGAAGAGATAGTGCAAAGGATGTTTGGTATGTTTTACAGGTAGCGTAAGCTTGTCATTGATGGCAAGTACAATAGTAATGATGGCTTGAGTACATCACCGATGATCAACAGGCAAATAGAAGATAAGTCCAGGAAGATCGAATGATTGAAGGCAACGCTGGCAAGTATAATAGTGATGATGGCTTGAGTATAGCAGAAATGATCAACAGGCAAAGAGAAGATAAGTCCAGGAAGATCGAATGATCGAAGGCAACACAACATTGACAAAATGATCGAAGGCTCGAGAAGCATTTCTGATCGTTGGATCCCATCCAAAATTCCCGACAACATGAGGGTCGTCAGATCTGAATAAAGACAAGAAGAGTGCGCTGAAGAGGAGGATAGATCTCAGGCGTTAGATCTGAGCGTAGGGTCCGAACACCGTTGGATCGAGGAAAACCTACACAATCTTTGAAAGTGCAAGGAGTAGAGGGCTCACAAATCCTGAAAGCAGGAGGACCGTCCATCTCAGGGGGTTATGTGGACCATTGATCTGAATCCCTATCGGAGTTTCGGGGATCGAGAGTTGGAGATGACAAGTAATATCATCCACATAAATCTCGATTTCACGATATGCAAAATCGTGACGTAATCTGAGCCATCAAATCAAGATCACATATGGACCGTCGATCCGACTCACGTCAGCAAACCACATCAGCTAGGAACACATGGAACAACTAGGTAATGACAAGTGTCAGACTGATTCAACATGCCAAGCACATGTAAGTCATGAATCAGGGTGACACGTGGCATTTATTTAACACATGTGACGTCAGCAGACTTACACCATGTCGGAGTTTCGAGGATCACGTGTTGGAAATGTCAAAGAAACAATGCAACAAGAATCCCAATTTCGCGATATGAAAAATCGCGACTTAAATTGCAGTCGTTGAATCAAGATCAAATCTGGACCATTGATTCCAGTCCTTGTAAGAGTTTTGGGTATCGAGAGTTGGACATGTCAAAGATTATTGACATCAGGAATCCCGATATTGCGATATGTGAAATCGCGATGTAATCTGAGTCGTCAGATTAAGGTTGAATTTGGACCATTGATTCCAGTCCTTGTTGGAGTTTCACGGATCAAGAGTTGGACATGTCAAAGATTATTGACATCAAGAATCCCGATATCGCGATATGTGAAATCGTGATGTAATCTGAGCCGTCATATTAAGGTTGAATATGGACCGTTGATTCCAGTCCTTGTCGTAGTTTCGGGGATCGAGAGTTGGACATGTCAAAGATTATTGACATCAGGAATCCTGATATCGCGATATGTGAAATCACGATGTAATCTAAACCATCAGATCAAGTGTTGATCAGAGGGCTACTGATGCACGACACAGTGAAACTACCAGAAACCATTGATGGTGTCTGCTAGAGAATTCGAAGAGACCCCTGTGTGATCGCCAAAGGAGATGAAGAGTCTCCAAGCTTCGTCCAAGTGAAGGAAGACTATTCTTAGAAGGGATTGACAGATGGATGAGCATGGAAGCCTGTAACTAAAACATAGAAGGTGAGATCGACTGTCACAGAGAAGATGAAGAGTCTCAACTGCCAGAGAGGCTGAGGAATCTCAACATAACATCCAGTGATGTTGAACGCGTGGGAAAACAGCTAGAGAAGCTGAAGAGTTACGATGATGATCACACAGAGCACTCGAGAGGTGGAGGAGATTGGCGCGGTATGAGCATGCAGAGGAATGGTGAATATTGCATGCATAATATGCACAGAAGCTATATATACACGGTACAAAGAAGAGAAGGGTTGTTGTCGTTATTGGAGTTTTGTTGTGGTTGATGTTGGTGAAGGAGATTCATGTGTGAAGAAGGAGGAGAGTGCAGCAGCTGAATAGCACAGAAGAGGAATTGTGCAGTGAATGGACATGGTGCACAAAGCATAAAAAGCAGAAGAACAGACAGCGCAAGTGATGTGTGCAGAAAGGCAATGACGCAGACAGAGCAACGAAATGCAGTAGAACAGTGATGAGTCTGGTAAGCCATTGTTGAACATCATATCACTGTAATAAGTTTTAGTAGCAAAGATTTATATTTTAGGGTGGTTGGGAGGAGCTAGGGAGGAATGGTGTCCTCAAAGGTTCAAGTGGGTGCTTGAACACAGGGAGTTGGTGCTTCCTTCTAGTTGGTGCTAGAGAAACCAGGGAGTTGGTGCTTCCTTCTAGTTGGTGCTAGAGAAACCAGGGAGTTGGTGCTTTCTTCTAGTTGGTGCTAGAGAAACTAGGGAGTTGGTGCTTCCTTCTAGTGGGTGCTAGAGAAAACAGAGAGTCGGTGCTCTCAGCAAGTTGCAGCTTGAAAAACTGAGGTTGTAGCCTCATTATGAGTTGGTGCTCATATGTATGATACTGTAAAGAATGTAACTATTACTTATCATATAAAGAAAAAGAGGTGTTTACCCTGCATGGGTTTCCTCAGGAAATATTTGTCTCTGTGTTTCTCATATATGTGAATGATGCCGAAAGTGCCATTGTTTATTTCCCTGCATTATTGTGATCATCATTCAGTATCTCTACAAAGAGTTTAAAAGAACCATAATTGTTTAAGCACGATAACAACTGATTCACCCCCCCTCTCATTTGTCCAACAATTGGTATCAGAGTTGTCCCCTTTTATCTAAGGGTAGATCCTAGAGCTTAAAAATGTCAAGCCATGAAGGAAATTCAACCAATAAGGCCCCTCTATTCAATGGAACAAACTTTGCCTTCTGGAAAGTTAGAATGAGAACCTACATAATGGCTTTAGGTGC
>ML791746.1:271555-305856 GCA_009831015.1 Picea engelmannii | reverse complement strand
CTGAATTTGAAATGTCTATGATAGGAGAACTGTCATTTTTCCTTGGTCTTCAAATTACTCAGAGGCCCGAAGGGATCTTCATTTCTCAAGGAAAATATTTAAGAGAAATGTTGAAAAGGTTTCAAATGGAAGATTCTAAACCTGTGGGTACACCTATGGTAACTGGATGTAAATTAATCAAGGATGATGGTTCACCTGATGTTGATCAAAGCTCATATCGATCAATGATAGGAAGCCTACTGTACATCACAACATCTCACCCAAACATAATGCATGTTGTAGGAATGGTAGGAAGATATCAGGCTGCACCTAAACAGAGTCATTTGCAAGCTGTCAAAAGGATATTCAGGTACTTAAAAGAAACAATGACTTATGGTCTGTGGTATCCCAGAAATCAAAGTCTTCAGTTGNNNNCTTATTCAGATGCAGATTGGGCAAATTGTGTTGATGAGAGAAAAAGCACCAGTGGAGGAGCATTCTTCTTGGGTAACTCCTTAGTATCCTGGCTTAGTAAAAAGCAAGGTTCCATTTCTTTATCAACCACAGAGGCAGAGTACATTGTTGTTTCTACCTATTGCACACAGGTATTATGGATGATTCATACACTTGCAGACTTAGAGGTAAAATATACTGCACCGATCCCAATTCATTGTGATAACACTAGTGCCATCAGTGTGTCTAAAAATCATGTCCTCCACTCCAAGACAAAACATATTCCCATAAAATATCATTTTCTGAGAGAGCAGGTCACCAATCAGATTGTTCAGGTCCATTACATTCCCACTACAGAACAAATTGCATACATCTTTACTAAGCCCCTAGCCAAGACACCGTTTGAATATCTCAGACAGAAGCTGGGTGTCATTTCGTTTCACACCTAAAAAAAAAAAAGTCCATCTTCTTAGGGGGAGTTTTTCATTGTTTGAATCTCTAATGCCTCCTAAAATTACTGCAATAGCTCAGGCGAAGTATGTCTCTTCTTTGACATTGATGTCAAAGGGGTAGAAAAGAATTCGGGTGCCTTAGTTGCCATCAATGCCAAAGGGGGAGATTGTTGGCAAATGTTTAACAGGTAGTGCATGCTTGTCATTGATGGCAAGTACAACAGTGAAGATGGCATGAGTATAGGAAGAGTGTAACAGACGGGCATCAGAAGTAGTTTAGGAAGATGTTGTAGAGCAAGCCAGATAAGCTTAGAAGAGATAGTGCAGAGGATGTTTGGTATGTTTTACAGGCAGCGTAAGCTTGTCATTGATGGCAAGTATAGCAGTAATGATGGCTTGAGTACAACACCGATGATCAACAGGAAAATAGAAGATAAGTCCAGGAAGATTGAATGATCGAAGGCAACGCTGGCAAGTACAACAGTGATGATGTCTTGAGTACAACAGCGATGATCAACAGGCAAAGAGAAGATAAGTCCAGGAAGATCGAATGATCAAAGGCAACGCAAAATTGACAAAATGATCAAAGGCCCGAGAATCATTTCTGATCGTTGGATCCCATCCAAAATTCCCGACAGCATGAGGGCCATCAGATCTAAATAAATACAAGAAGAGCGCGTTGAAGAGGAGGATAGATCTCAGGCATCAGATTTGAGCGCAAGGTCCGACCACCGTTGGATCGAGGAAGACCTGCACGATCTTTAAAATTGCAAGGAGTAGAGGGCTCACAAATCCTGAAAGCAGGAGGACCATCCATCTCAGGGGGTTATGTGGACCGTTGATCCGACTCCCTGTCAGAGTTTCGGGATCGAGAGTTGGAGATGACAAGTAATATCATCCACAGAAATCCTGATTTGACGATATGCAAAATCGTGATGTAATCTGAGCCATCAAATCAAGATCACATCTGGACCGTCGATCCGACTCACGTCAGCAAACCACGTCAGCTAGGAACACGTGGCACAACCAGGTAATGACAAGTGTCAGACTGATTCAACATGCCAAGCACATGTAAGTCACGAATCAGGGTGACATGTGGCAGTTATTTAACACATGTGACGTCAGCAGACTTACACCATGTCGGAGTTTCGAGGATCGCGTGTTGGAAATGTCAAAGAAACAATGCAACAGGAATCCCGATTTCGCGATATGAAAAATTGCGACTTGAATCGCAGCCATTGAATCAAGATCAAATATGGACCGTTGATTCCAGTCCTTGTCGGAATTTCGGGGATCGAGAGTTGGACATGCCAAAGATTATTGACATTAGGAATCCCGATATCGTGATATGTGAAATCGCGATGTAATCTGAGCCATCAGATTAAGGTTGAATCTAGACTGTTGATTCGAGTCCTTGTCGGAGTTTCGGGGATCGAGAGTTGGACATGTCAAAGATTATTGACATCAGGAATCCCGATATCGCGATATGTGAAATCGCGAAGTAATCTAAGTCGTCATATTAAGGTTGAATTTGGACTGTTGATTCCAGTCCTTGTCGGAGTTTCGGGGATCGAGAGTTGGACATGTCAAAGATTATTGACATCAAGAATCTCGATATCGCGATATGTGAAATTGCGATGTAATCTGAACCGTCAGATCAAGTGTTGATCGGAGGGCTACTAATGCACGACACAGTGAAACTACCAGAAACCATTGATGGCGTCTGCTAGAGAATTTGAAGAGACCCCTGTGTGATCGCCAGAGGAGATGAAGAGTCTCCAAGATTTGTCCAAGTGAAGGAAGACTATTCTTAGAATGGATTGACAGATGGATGAGCGTGGAAGCCTGTAACTAAAACAGAGAAGGTGAGTTCGACTGTCACAGAGAAGACGAAGAGTCTCAACTACCAGAGAGGCTGAGGAATCTCAACATAACATCCAGTGATTTTGAACACGTGGGAAAACGGCCAGAGAAGCTAAAGAGTTACGATGATGATCACGTAGAGCACTCGAGAGGTGGAGGAGATTGGCGCGGTATGAGAATGCAGAGGAATGGTGAATATTGCATGCACAAGATGCACAGAAGCTATATATACACGGTACAGAGAAGAGAAGGGTTGTTGTCACTATTGGAGTTTTGTTGTGGTTGTTGTTGGTGAAGGCGATTCATGTGTGAAGAAGGAGGAGAGTGTAACAACTGAATAGCACAGAAGAGGAACTGTGCAGTGAATGGACATGGTGCACAGAGCATAAAAAGCAGAAGAACAGACAATGTAAGTGATGTGTGAAGAAAGGAAATGAGGCAGATAGAGCAATGAAATGCAACAGAACAGTGATGAGTCTGGTAAGCCATTGTTGAACATCATATCATTGTAATAAGTTTCAGTAGCAAAGATTTATATTTCAGGGTGCTTGGGAGGAGCTAGGGAGGACTGGTGTCCTCAAAGGTTCAAGTGGGTGCTTGAACATAGGGAGTTGGTGCTTCCTTCTAGTTGGTGCTAGAGAAACCAGGGAGTTGGTGCTTCCTTCTAGTTGGTGCTAGAGAAACCAGGGAGTTGGTGCTTCCTTCTAGTGGGTGCTAGAGAAAATAGAGAGTCGGTGCTCTCAGCAAGTTGCAGCTTGCAAAACTGAGTTTGTAGCCTCATTATGAGTTGGTGCTCATATGTATGATACTGTAAAGAATGCAACTATTACTTATCATATAAATAAAAAGAGGTTTTTACCCTGCATGGGTTTCCTCGGGAAATATTTGTCTCTGTGTTTCTCATATATGTGAATGATGTTGAAAGTGCCATTGTTTATTTCCCTGCATTATTGTGCTCATCATTCAGTATCTCTACAAAGAGTTTAAAAGAACCATAATTGTTTAAGCATGGTAACAACTGATTCACCCCCCCTCTCAGTTGTCCAACATAAATGGGTGGGAAAATAGAATAATGGAGGGGAAATAGAAAAGCACGAAAAGGGTTCAACAAAAACTAGGTCCAACAATCAAATATTCCATTGGGATGGCACAAATCCCAAGGCAAATGATGAGGTGGCATTGAATTTTGTCTTTTTTCCTCAAATACTTTTTGTCAAAAGTTGGTATTTTCCAAATGTTTTACTTTGAATAAAGTATTGTAAATATCTTTTATAAAATCAAATCCAATTGATTTACCTTTTTGAAAAAGATAAAAACAATTTTAGGGTTTCTCCACTCGTCACTTTTTCGAAAGTGACAAGTCTCTTGTGACCTAATCCTAGCCTCCTCTTATTTTATAAATAAGAGGAAGGTCTTTGCATTATATAGGACTTGTTTAATATATCACCTAGATTTTCTAGTTTTTATCTGGAGTTCTTAGTGGTTATACTTGTTTGTTCTCTTTTGGTTGTTTGGATTTATATTCTTTCTAGTTGAGGGTTGAGGGGAAATAGTAGATATTATTTGTGTTAGATATCTCTAGGAGGGATTGGTTATATAGTTATTTCTTGATATTTTCTTAGGTTTAACTTGCTTTCTTTTATGTAATAATAACTCTTGTATCTCCAGTTTAAAGTGAATGTTTCTGCATATTTCAGAAAGGAGTTAGGCATACCATCCATAGTTCGCAGTCAGGAGATCTAGGGATCCCTTAGGAAAACCCTTAAGCCCCTTTTTCTTTGTTTTTTGTTGTTGTTATTTTCTCCTTCTTTTATTCTTCTTTTCTAGCTTCAGTTTTCTGCATTTGTTATTGATGTCCAAAATAGGAAAATTGACCATTTTGGTCAGTTTACCCTTCTAGGAAAGCCTTATTAATTGGTTGTTACATGCTTTTTAGTTTCAAATTTCTATTCTCTTTTATTTATTTTTTTTATAAAATGAACTAAAAAATTCATTGTTAATCTGCTAGGAAGTAATCGATTGTTCGTTCTAGTTCATCTAAGTGGTAGGGAACCACTTGAAGACCTATTTGTGGGTAAAGGAGCTAGCAGGAAAGATAGCAAAAAAAAATCAACAGCCTTGTAAAATACTTCCCCCAAACTCCTGATTTTATTTTATTTTAGTTTACTTGGTTTTATAAATCTTTCACACACTTCACTATAAATATAGCCTTCTTTTTAAAGATAAAATCTTGGTTAACATGCATTTTTTTGTTCACTGAAGTCAATATTTTTTCCTTTGTAATTATCATAATTTAAATTTGCATTAGATAATTTTTATTCCACTAAGCAAGGAACCAGTTGAATATCCCTTTGCATGTGGCGACTATGCGGCCCACAAAGAGATTCAACCCCATTCCTTTAGGTTGAGTAGCATAGGTAATTTCATTTATTCTTTTTTTGAATTTATTAAAAGTACCACTCCACCTAAGTCGAAGGCTAAAGGAATATAACTTTGTGATTTGGTGATGGTTGGGTTTCCTTTCCATCATACATATTGTGGTTAACGTCAAGTTTAGTAGGGAGGGTGAACTGGTACTTGTATTTTTGTTTATTTTTGGTATTTCTCACTTACAAGTTGTTTCCCCTAAAGGGGTCCACTCATAAAACCAAAACCAAGAAAAACAAAAAATTACAAAACATTTGAAAACAAAACTGTATATATATATATATATATATAATCTAGCTAGATTTGAATTTTGTTGACCAAGAGACGCACTTGTGAAAACAAGATGTGATATCACCACATGGATGGCTTGGTATTTTGATTTCATCAATTTCAATTTCTAGAACACTAAGAGTCAAAGAAAGGGAATCCTCATCAGCGGCCCCTCAGAATTTGTCTACCTTGTAGTGATTGAGTGAGTTGTTTTGTTTCGAATTGGTCTTGTTGGTAAATTTGAAGGTTAAAAATGTCGAATAGATTAACTCAGATTGGAATATTAATATTTTTAGGTAAGCTCAAATAAACTCCCTCGAGTGGGTATTGAACCTCTTCCTTTGCACAAGTATCCTTCTTCCATCCAAGCGGCTTTAAGAGCTCGAAATCACTAGTGATGAGTGTAACATCCCTCTCTTGCGCATACTGAGCGGACTTATTCTTTAAGGACACTTGTGTGCAAGTGATCCGAGTCATTATACTATTGGATGTTTTGATTATGATTATGAGATATTATGGATTTGATGATATGTTATTTTTGTTGTATTTACATCGACAGGTTCTATTGACTAGGTTCTCCTGAGTGTGCGGGACTCTAGATGTTAGAGGATGCCAAGGAATCGATGAAAATCCTTGGACTTTGGATTGAGTCAGGGAGTGGACTGTTAGGGTATGAATGTTGTTGATGTGACATATGTACATATGATTAGATATTATGATGTTGATTGTTATCGCTGACATGTTTCATTGATGGATGCAGGCTGACGATAGCTTGCCGACCAGACTCACATTTGTTTAACGGGGTCACGCATGAAAATTAGAGAAATTGAGGGAGAGGTGTGGCAACAGCCCTACCATAGCCTACTAGCACTCTCGTCGTGTCTTGAATTGTAGGTTAACGATTACCTAGTTTGAGAAGACCCATGACGTCATTAGGGAAAACTATGACAGTCTCTCATGATGATTCTAAGGGGCATGCAATAAGGTAGGGTCCTTATTCCTTAGAGGCCCTTATTCTCCCACAAGATCACCTGAAAAAGCATTGGCTCCAGGGGTGTGACGTCTACCAAATTCATTCAAGCGGTGAGTGGCACCCTTAGAGCACATAGTGCATCTTGAAGGGAACATCGCAAAAATAAAATAGAAAGAGGCGAGTGGAACCCTTGGAGCATGTAGTGCGTCTTGAAGGGAATGTTGTGGTTTTAAATCAGGTAAGTTAATAAACCTAACACCTAGAAAAATATGCCTCCTTAGGACCTAGTCAGCCTTAAAACGAATGATGTGATGAGTAAAGTTTAATAACAAATGTTCCCTTAAGAACTGTCGCCAAGCCTAGTGAATTTAAAACCTAGGTCTAAGTAGAACATGCTAACAAATAAAAACTAAAGAGACATGTAACAAGAAGGGGGTAAAGAAAATTCAAACATTATTTATTAAAGTAAAAATTATAATGGAGGAGTTAATTATTAAAAGGGTAAATGGTTGATTTTGTCTAAACTTGCTAATTATGAACTTAGTTAAAAAGAAAAAGGGGAAACTTAAATAAAAGGGGAAACTTAAAGAAAAAGGGGAATGTCTAACCTAGTAGGGAATCTAGCCTTTGGAACTTTCTATTTCTGAATTCAACTAGGATTTAAGTAAGGCATAAGTCATTTAAGAATTTGGAAGGGAATAAAGGGACACCGAGGAGTGTTTTTAGGAACACTTTTAGGTGGGTGAGGGAAATAGGAAAATTTAATTAATTAATAAATTGATTTTCTGGTGCAACTAAGGGATTGGGTGACATGTGTACATGGGAGGTTTTTCCTAATTAAATTTAATAAAAATAATATAATGAGGGTTTGGGAAACTAATCACTAAGAAAAATCTATAAAAAGGATGGCATAGGAGGAGTATGGATCACGTCTGGTTTGTTTAAGGTTACACTACTAGGATTTTATCTTGACTTAATTTCTCTTGTGGGAGTTGGGATACCTAGCTCAAGTAGTGAGTGGTAGATCGACCTTGCGAGGCGAACTGTGAGCTAGCATTCTTTGGTATTGTGTGTGTGGCCCCTTTGCAGCTCAGGGGGCTCAGGGAGAAGAAGAGTACCCCTAGAATTGGATAGGAGGTACCGGTGAGGTCTTAGCGGTTGGCAAGAGATAGATGGATGGGGCGCACGTGCGGGACAACGTCTACAGGATCATCGCCTCTGGATTTGATAAGCGTATTTGAATTTTGTTTGTATTTTAGTTAATATTATCTTGTGTATAAAAATAATAATGATGAAAGAGAAACTAGTTCATTTCCAATTGAATCTATTCTATATGTTCATAATAAGGCATTAAATCTAATCTTTTATTCAGTTTCAATTTCTATTGTGGTTTTAGGATGCTAGTTGTAGTCGAGTTGGGCTCTTAAATTTTGTTTTACTTGTAGTCCCTCCCTTCAGTAGCGATTACTTACCTTCCCTTGATAAAAAAATTAAACATCTTATTGTGTGGAATAAAAAAACCTTAGAGGCTTTCAGTTTGTGCAAATGGGCTATCCCCCTCAGTTTTTGATGTTTGGACTTTCGATTCCTGTAGATTGCGATTTTTTTTTGTTTTTCTGGGTAGTCGACTATTGGCTTCATTATGTTGTTTTGGATTTCTGATCACTACCTCTGCCTGCATTTTTTTTTATCCTTCTACTGTGTACTCTGATATCGATCCCTGTAATGTACCAAGGCATTCCAAGGCATCGACATGTAACTCATGATAAAATAGTCATGAAATCTCATTTTCTAGTAATTTGAAATAATTGCAATCTTTCCTCAGGCGCTAAGTTTTTTTTTTTTAATATAATCCCCTCAGCTTTGGAATTCAACCCTTCTACCTCACTGTGCTTCATTCAAACGTCTCAATATTACCTTCACTTTTATCCTAAAAATCATTATGAACCAAGGTAATTCTTCCATAGCTGGGAAAAAAAAAAACATTCTCATATTTTAGATTCTGAGAATAATTACTTTTTAAAAATCAAAATTTGTGATCTCACACGCAATGGAATTTTCATAATTCGCATTACAGTGAGAATTTTCATTTATCGTTTATAGTGATATTTATGGTGACAAATTTCTTTTACAGTGACAATTCACATTTACAGTAATAAATTTCTTTTATAGTGATAATTTGCATTTACGGTGATAATTGAATTTACAGTGAATTGTCACTCATTGGTATCTATTTTATAAGTTTATATGTATAAATTGATGGGTATTCAATGGATACAAAAATCTATGACATTTGATCGCAAAAATTATGAACAAATTCTCAGTTTGACTCTATTCATTGGATTTACATCGCAATATACTATGTTCTGGTTGAAAGAGAAATAATTAGTAATTATATGATGTCCATATTTACAATATAACATTGACCAACCTTGTCCATGTGAACTTTGTTGTGTAACATTTTCCTTGATGCCTATAATACCCTAAATATGAACCCGTAATGCCCCGATCTTTAAAAGATTCACTTAGCATTACATTCCACTTCATGGCGAAATAAAACATGTAAGCCCTAGTGAACTGCACAATGCAATCTAGTTTCTTTCTTCATGAACTCATTTTTCCCCAAAAAAGGAATATGAGTTGCATCTTCCAGATATAGCTAGATCAAAACGGGCAATTAACCATCTAAAAAGGTATGTTAAATAAATCATAACCTAAATAGGTATGTTAAATAACTATTATATGGAAATATTCTAATTATCTATTTCCATTGTAAGACGATATGAAAACGAGGTTGATCCCATCACGCCTCGGGAAAAATATCAGGCAAAGAAACAAATCAAAACAACCACTTCATGGTTTCTAGGTTGTGTGCCTCACATTTCTTAATCTATTTTATTCGGTTGTAATTTTCCTTTGAGCCATAAATGTTACTGCGTTTACTCATTTCAGTCTCTAAAAAATCCTCACCGTAGCTAGACTCTATCACTAGATCATAACTAATTTCACTTTTTTTAGATAGTAATTGTGTGCTTCAATGTCTACCAATTCACAAATCATTCTCCAAGTTTTGTGCGACCTTTTTAACATGGATCGATATACTACTCTCCTCTGGGGACAACACCTAAATGTAAAGTATATAATTAAGAGCTGACCAAATTAATATCTATTTGCTTGAGGTGAGACTCAAACTCGTATCAGGAGCCCCCATTCACCTTAGCTAATTGATCAATTGAATCTGGCTTTGGAACTACTTCCACTGCGACTAGAGAACTAGTTGAAGTTGCTCCTAGAACTACTGAACCAACTAGATAAGCCCTTCCCAGCACCATGTCCATAGGAAACTACTGAACCAACTGGATAAGTTGCTCCTTGTTAATTGTGAATTCTTTTTATAGTTGATAGTTTCTACAAAAGGAAACTAAATTAGAATATATTAAAATCATTAATGTCATATGGGAATCCTTGTATGAAAACTGGTAATTAGTAATCTAATCTCTACGTTTCTTCATAAATTTTAAGGGGTTGTCCTAAAAAGGGAAGGCATAGAAGCATGGTTCTATTTCTAGAAGAAAGTAGGAAGGTGGGGTTATGAGTTTTTATTTTAGTTTGAGGTTGATGCATTGTGCTAGAATAATCTTGACGGTAATGGTTGAGATACACCTAGATGGTAGAAAATTTTAACCCTGTATTGAATGTCATTACCTTGTGCTCCACTTAGAAATATTGTTTATCATACTCTCTTCATGGTTTCGTATAAGGTATGACAATGCAAGTCAGATTTCAGGCAATGTTGGATTTTACGTGTGGTCGAAGGTTTAGAATTATTCATGTTTGTGCATGGGTCCCTAGTGCGTTCATAGCCTATGGAGACACGATTCCTTGATCTTGGATCATTGTGTTCATTGATCAATAAGCACCTATGATAACTCTGCTTAGGGTCATTCGCCTCTCGATCAGGATGACTTTTTTTTTGGTAATTATGGTTGTACTTGTTTTTTAATGTTTATTTTGATTATCTCTTGCTCATCGAGAAGGTTCTATTTACTGGTCATTGAAGCACTTGTGTTTGGATTGATTGATGTTGTCCTTTAGCTTAGTAGTCTTGGTCTTTCTTGTGTCAGGCGGGATGTAAACACCTCCTTCTTACTCAGAACATTTGTCAGCCTTGAGACCTTAAATGGTCAAAATTGATGGGAACCTGGGCTTGAGCATTTCTTATGTGTCCTAGAGGTCCTAACCTTGCAGGGTAGGACAAGCAGGTAGTCGTTTTTATTTTGTCTAATTTATTTTCGCATGTTGCATTCAGTTGCATGATGTGCTAGTATGTTGGGTCGTTATGTTGTATGTTTACTGGATTGTGTGTGTTGTGTTCATCATCGAGTTGCGTTGATTAACTGTTGTTGTTGTTACTTCCCTTCTTTTAAAAAATATTTTTCACTTGTTATGGGTCGTATGTTGTCATAACGACGAGGTTGTTACATATTTGTGTACCTTGTATTGATTGAGTGATTTGTTTTGTTTAGAATTGGTCTTGTTGGTAAATATGAAGGTTAAAAATATCGAATAGCTTAACTCAGATTAGAATACTACTCTTCTTAGGTAAGCTCAAATAAACTCCCTCGAGTGGTTCTTGAGCCTTTTTCTTTGCACAAGTATCCTTCTTCCATCCAAGTGGCTTTAAGAGCTCGAAAGCACTAGTGATGAGAAGGGACTAACCCCTCCTTCTTTGAATTGCATGGAACACTCATTGTTCTAACCAAGAGGTGTATGTGATCTCACTCATTTTGTACTAGGAGGAAAAGTTGTGAGATAAGAGGTGGGAAATTGATTAGGAGTACCTTCGTAATTGTATGGTAGCCTTGCATGTGATTAACCAACTTAAAATTTATAACTAATACATGCTCATCAGTCCACCCACAATATTGTTAAAATTTAGTTTCCATCCTTATTTAATGTCATGGTTGTATATTTTGAAATCCTTTTGACTCTTATATTTTAGAAACTTTTTCTTAAGCCATTCATTTGGTAATTTTTTTGGACCCCAGTTTATCCTAAGAGCCAGTTTAGAAAAATTTCCCAAGGTCATAAGGGAGAAAATGAATCGTTCTCTTTTATTAGTTTGTTAGTTTGGAAATCAGCAAGCTCATTTTCACCCCCTCGTCCACAAAAACTCACCCTTGGGCATTTTTGGCCACCCAGGGAGCTAAGGGAGGACAATACCCAGATTGGATGGTCCTAAGATGGATTTTACGCAAGTCCCTCACCTGTCCTTCTTCCCCTTTTCACCTCCTTAGACACATCACCATTTGAGGTGTGGGTAGTCTTTGTAGTGTAGCTAGGGGGATAATATGGGGTACCTAGGGAGGTACCTAAGGGGAATAATAGTATATATGTAATGGTTGTAGTGTATCTAGGGAGGTAATGAGGGGGTTCGAAGGGCCCATAGTGATCATAGTGGATTCCATTCAATGTAAGGTGGAATAGGTCCACTATATTATTAAATAAGGCCCACTATGGTAGCTAGATATATTGTAGTAGTGTGAACATAATAAATGTGAGAAGGATTTATAGAAGGTTTCTTATCTAGAATGATTTTAGATAGTATTTTATAAGTAAGGGATGATAAATGTAATGAGAATGTTAAATAAGTATTTTATTTGGAGCATATCTCATTAAGGGGTTTCCCCCTCAAAGAGGCAAGTGATCAGGAGTGGATCCCTTCCTTAAAATGATTCATTGTATGGTGTTTCCATACCCTAAGGGTTTTAATATTAATAAAGTAGAGTTCCTATATTATTCTCTATATCTTGTGTGGTTATTTCTTTTTTAGATATTTGGTATTTAACAAGTGGTATTAAAGCACTTTCTTCGTCCACAAAAAAGGGGCAATTTTTTTTTTTTTTTGCAGGGTTTCAAAAGACAAATAAAAAGAGGGTCGAGAAATTCAAGTCAATTATTGTAACTATCTGTCCATAATTTGATGAAAATGATTTTATATTTAATTTCCTCTTCGAAAAAAAAATAAAAATAAATCGTCCAAATCGAAGTTTGGGAGGCCAAGAAATCACTGATTTAAAATCAACAATTTTGCAGGGTTTTTCCAAGAATGGTCGCGTGATTTTTCCAATTTGTGTCGAAATATGTGCATATTTGTCCCAAAACAATTATATATCTGATTTCATCTCACAAAATTAGCCAATTCAAAAAACAATCATCTGAATCGGAGCTTCAGAAGTGAATATCACTGATTTAAAATCAACAATTTTCAATGTTTTTTCATGGCATCCACAAGACTGTAGAGCTCATAACTTTTGACAAGGTGATTAGATTGTTGCCAGATCAATGCTCTTGGATAAAGGAATTTTAGAGCTTTATTTTCACATATTATATTCATTTTTTCCAATGTATATGTCGTGCACTCCAACCTCTAAAAAAAACACATGATCTTAAAATAT
This sequence comes from Picea engelmannii, assembly GCA_009831015.1. Lineage (NCBI taxonomy): Eukaryota > Viridiplantae > Streptophyta > Pinopsida > Pinales > Pinaceae > Picea > Picea engelmannii. The sequence goes on along the minus strand of ML791746.1, from coordinate 292,981 downwards.
CTCAATGATATACTCACTAAATCTCATGAGCACATTATTATTTATCCTGGCATTGTGGAAGAATATGATCGATAAAAACTTGTTTGATATGATCTCAAGTGTGATTGTGATTTTTGGTACTCATGTCTTATATTTGATGACTCTACTCGTCCTTATGTAGAGAACATCCTGAAGAACAATCAAGAGACTTCTATGAATACTATTTTCCAGTTTTCTTATTCTCCAGTACTAGTGGATGATTTTTTGGATGGATCTACATATTTGGATACACATGACCAGTGTTGATATTTAGAGCACCATTTTAAATTGGCTATTTAGTTATGATATCTTCATCTAGGAGTTAAACTTGGACATGGGATCCAGGTTTATAGTGGAGTTTGGACTATTTCAATATGGTGTCTAACACTTCTACATGGGACCCTTGTTTTATATCCTACTTCAGCATTATGGTCCACACTTATCCATCGAATATTGGTACATGGTTGTACTTACTCATAACACGTTTTGAGGAAAACACTTTCCTAAGTGAGATGTAATGTAGTGTAGCTAGGGGGATAATATGGGGCACCTAGGGAGATACCTATTTATCAAAAAAAATGACCACCTAGATTTCTCACTCTTGGAATAATAAAAATAATTTCCATATGAAAAGAAGGAAATTTTAAAATATTATCATTTCATATCATATCCCTCGGTCTCAACTTTGTCACACATTTTACGTATTAAAAATTTGAGTCTATATGCTCAAGATATCCAGTTTTTGATCAATCGCCAAGAGAACACTTTTCCATGTGCAACACAGTTAATTTTTATCAAAACTAATATTTTCTTGGAACCTCTATTAGATTCTTGGAGCCACATTTAGTCTTATTTTCTTGTTTCTTCATGCCATACTTAGTCTAATATCCTTTTCAGGATCACTCACCCCATTTCCCTTATTCATATTTCTCGTTTTGGTGTGGACCTCCTCACCCTTTCTCCATACATCTCTAGGTCTGCAGTCCTGCGTTCTACAAAATGACCCTCTCACTTTCGTGACCCGCATAATGGCCTTGTCCCATACTTAGCCATATTTCCTTCTTTACACTTTTCTCTCCCTCCTCACTATTCTCCATACTTAACCATTTCCACATTTAACCATCTCCATACTTAACCATTTCAACATTTAACCATCTCCATACTTAACCATTTCCACATTTGACCATTTCCATACTTAACCCATTTTCGTACTTAGCTTATTTTCATTTTTATTATCTACTTAGTTCATTTTCATAATACCCACCACTTAGTCATTTTCATAATTCATTTCCACATTATTTCCATAATTCATTTTCATTCTCCATTTACCATTTTACATTTCCATTTACCATTTTACATTTCCATTTACCATTTACAATTTTACTTTTCTTATTTCCATTTTCCATTTTCTATATTTTCACAATTTCTACATTCATTTCCATAATTCATTTCCATTTTCCCATGGGTTTAACTCTAAAATCACACCAACGAACCCTAACTAATGGCCCTTACGAAAACACCTGCGAAGGAGCTGAAGTCTCACCCAAAGTAGCAATAGGAGGGTTGCAAGACACAAGTGTATACAACCAGAGGAAATGCAAGATGATTCCAAAACAACAACGCAAAATAGCCCATATACTCTTAACATTATAATTCTTAACTTCGTGAAGTAAGTTATATCTTCCTATCTTAAACATGAAAAATAACAGTGCAATGATAGTGTAAAAGGTAGTAAATAACAAAGCATCAACCACATGGAACACCAAGATTTTACGTGGTTCACCCTCTCCCTAGGGTTACGTCCACAAAACTATGTTTATTGATAGAATAGATGAATATATACAGTTCTATATGTACACTCAGCTACAAATTCTTCTCTCTCTTCCTCTTTATTTCCTATCCCTACACACCCAACTACAGAGTCGATATTTTCACCCAACTGAAGACCCAAAATACAAGAATGCCCTAAAACATAACACTTCTACATATCAAAACCACTATCAACTCCCATCTCAAATATTCTAGATCTATATTTATACATTCCATGAATCTTAGAAAACCATGGACCAAAGCCTAAGTACCAAAAACCCTGGGTCCACATAACCCTCATTTTAAGGACTCCATCGACCTGTTCTTCCTTCTTCTCTGGGAGGTGCTCCAAAGCACCCATTAGTGTCTTCTTCTGCTTGCTGACTTGTCCACGATATATCTTCTTTGTTTTTTTTTCTTCCTTGATATTCTCTTTCAATGTCTTTCTTTCCTTTACTTCATTCCTTCTTTGATGCTTCTTTAACCACTTCGACCCTTCCTCGATTTGTATTCCTTCCGCACACTTCATACTTTGTCTTTATTCTTCCTTAATCTTCTCTTTCTTCCTTAATACATGACCAAGGTCCAATAGGCCCCCAACACTCACATGTGACTCATCCCGAGTCACTGCAGGGTTGAGCCTTCTATATTACTTCGACTACAGACTGCGTGGAGTAGCTTATGCTTTCTGCTCTGTCCCTCCCTATCATGTGTAGAATGTATTTTCTGTGTCTGGTACCCAATTTCAACTGCACCTGGTACCTAGAACCTTCTTCCTTTTTTTTTACTGAGAGTTGTGATGCAACTAGTTGTCATAATATAGCTTCAATCGGCTCCCATTTACTAAGCCATCCTTCCATTCTCCATTAAGAGTCTTCAATTGTGCAGCTCCACCTTTTGTAACATAGAAAACCTCAAATGGTCCAAGCCAATGTGTCCTGAACTTTCCTGGATGCTTCATGAACTTGTTGTCATATAAAAGTACCAAATCTCCTTATTTAAATGATTTCATCTTGATATGTCTGTCATGGTAAGCCTTTTCTCGTTATTTTTGTACTTGCTCATGAAATCCTGCAATGAACCTGTCTTCCTCTAGTTCCATCAACTGCACGAGCCTGTCTTGAACAATGTTGGTGTCATCCATACTTATAAATGTTGAAATTCTTAAATTAGGAACCAAATATTCCATAGGTACCATTGCTTCCAAGCCACAAACTAACTTGAAGGGAGTCTGCGTTATTAACTTTTTGCAGGTATTTCGATAATCCCATAACACTGCTGGAATTCTCAAATCCCAATCATCTTTTTTAACACTACAAATATTAGTTAGTGTTGTCTCCAAAATCTTATTGAAAGCTTTGACTGTACCATTCTCCTGTGGGTGATATGGTGTATTATTCTGATGGTGAACTTCGAACTCCTGATTCAAGGCTTCAATAGTTTTTTTAATGAAGTGTGTGCCTTGATCACTCATAAGGATCTTCAGTCATCCAAATATGGTTATGATATCATCAAAGATGAACCGCGCAGTTGTAGCTACACTACAGTATTTAACTTATCTTGTTTTTTCCCATCTGGTCAAATACTCTGTAACAGTGATGATATATCGAGCTCCTGTGCACTTTCCTGGTGGGTTGATAGGTCCACAAATTCAATAGCCCATTTCTAAAATACCTGTAAAGTTAACTGAGGTGTTAAATGCATCTCATCCCTTCTAGAAGGCTTCCCTACTCTTTGACATACATCGCAAGCTTTGTAGTATTCCTTAGCATCCTTATGTAAAGTGGGCCACCAGAGGCTATCTCTGAGAACCTTATTCTCTGTCGATTTCCCTACATAATGTCCTCCTGTGATACCTTCATGTGCTTCTGTAAGAATCAATGGTATTTATGACTCCATAACACATCTTCTTAATATTTCATCTGGTCCCATCTTATATAAATGTCCATCTATAAGTTGAAAATCTGCAGCGCAGACTACCGATTGTTTCTTTTGAATAATTGTATACTTGCAAGGTGTTATTCCTGTGGACAAGAACTAGACTATCTCAATGAAGTGATCATTGACTTTCCTGATGGCCAACAACTATGCATCTGGTAGGGTATCATCCAAACTAGTAGGTTTCTCCCCATGTTCTAACTTGGATAAGTGGTCAAGTCCTTTATTCATTCTTCTTGGCTTGACCAAAATCTCAAAGTCATACTCCTGGAATAATAATATCCATCTACATATTCTTCCCCCTGAAACTGACTTGTTGACTAAGTACTTCAATGCAAACTGATCAGTAAACATCTTAAAATGTCCTCCCAACAGGTAGTGTCTAAACTTCTGCAGTGCATATACCATATATAAGCCTTCTCTTTTAGTGGCAGTATAGTTCATTTCAGATATAAAAATATTTCTTCTAGGGAAGGCTATAGGGTGGTCAATATCTCCTACACCTGGTCGTGCTAAAATTTCTCCTAATTAAATGGATGGAGCATCGACATGAACATGGAATTCCTTAATCTAATCTGGAAAAACAAAAATAGGCACGGTGATCATTTTCTACTTTAATGTATCAAAGCTCCATTGGCATTCCTCTATCCATTGAATTTTACTATCCTTCTTTAATAGATTCTCCATAGGTGTTGTTATCTGTGCGTAACCCTTAATAAAAAATTTATAGTATCTAGTGTGTCCCAATGTAGTGTGTAGTTTTCTAACCGAAGTAGGAGGAGGTAGATAAACAATGATAGCAATCTTGGAAGGATCTACCAACAACCCCTGCTTACACACAATGTGTCCTAACAACACTCCAAAAGGTGAAAAGAAAATACACTTCTTCACTTTCAGGGAAATATGACATTGCCTACACTTATCCAACATTAATATCAAACATTCAATATGATCTTTCAATAGACTAAAAACGGTCCAGACATCAAAGTATGCCTCCAAAAACTTATGTAAAAAATCCTTAAATGCTTCGACCACCACATTGGAAAAGATGGTTGGTGCATTCTTCAAACCAAAAGGCATCACGATGTACTGAAAAGAACCCCATTCCATTGCAAATGTAGTCTTATGTCTGTCCTCCTTAGTAATTATGATCTGGTGATAGCCTGCAAATCCATATGTGAATGAATAAACTTCATGTCCTCCTACATTATCTAGAACTTCATAAGTAAAAGGTGTAGGAAATGGATCATGTAAACATGCATCATTCAATTTCCTTAGATCTACACATATTCTAATTTCTCCTATATTCTTATCTTGGACCACCATAGGGTTGATCCATTCAGATTCTTCGATTTGTTCTATAATTATTGCTTCCATCATTCTATCTAATCTAGTCTTAACTTTCTTCGTGTACTTGGGATTCAGTCTATAAGGCCTCTGCTTGACAGGCTTTGCATATTCTTTCAAAGGAATCTTCATTTCTCCCATGGTCCCTTTAATGCCCTTCATGTTTATGAACTTGTTTGGAAACAAGTCTTGATACTCATGCAATAGTTCTGTAATCTTACTAATAGTAGAATCATCCCAATAGTCTCCAACATTTGCCAACTTAGGTACTTTCTCTGTTCCAATATTAACCTTCTTAATTTTAATAGGCTGCCCAACAAAAGTTAATTCAATATCTGGCCCTTGTATATCTCTGTGTCCTTCAGTTTATGAAATGTTCACATTCCTAGGGTCATCATCCTCATCATAATTAATATTATAACAACCCTATAACTGTTGAAGAAGCGCAGTCCATTCATATTCTTCATGTTCAAGAGGGGGGTTAGGTGCCTCCTCAAAGACCTTTTGTCTTACAATTTGTAAATCATGATCTACTGTGGGGTACTGAATTTCAAATAGGAACATAGCTATAAAGATTTGGGTCATAACATATGAATCTATAGTGACTAAGCGTAGTTCTTCTTGAAGATACCAGCTGATAGGCATAGTATCTAAGGTGTTAATGAACTTATGTACCCATTGTTCTTTAGGAATTTTTCTCCAAGCTTCCTCACAACTTCGCACATGGTACTTAGGACAACTCTGACCTGTGTATCGAACTTCGCAACCTTCAACTTGGTTTGAAAAGTGCATTGTCGACAAGGTGTGACATTGTACCCACTCTGTGATGTTCTTCTTGTGTGTTCCCCGCCATGTAGATGGTGTTTCTTTCAAGGCTTCATCTAGTGCCAACAACCTCTGTTGTACTAGTACAATTCCTTCAAATTCAAATAGAAATGTTTCTAAATTATTCAAGCCATCAAATGTAGGAAGATTACTTACTTATGTGCCAATCCATCGAACTGCCTTATTCAATTTGAAACACCTCCGTGTAGAGACTTCATACATTATGTTCTACCAATTTTGCAATGCTTCCTCTGAATCTGACGAGCATGCACTTTCACTTTTCCAACTTAGATTTCCATCTACTATAGGATTAATATAATCTTGTTGTCCTGATGTCAGTTTATAGATGTTCTCTAGATCATAGGCACAGTCTTCTTCTCTTATAGGTTCTGTGTATCTGCGACCTTCATCGAGATCAAGAGGTGCAATGACCCTAAGGCCATCACCTTCAAATTTCATTCTTCTCTTTTTGTGGTCAATAACAGTCAAATTGTCGAAATACGAATCAATACCCAACAATGCAGGATAGGGACAACTATCATCAACAATCTCGATCACTTTGAATTCTGCAAATGTCCTCACTCCGTCAATGTCCATGGGGACATGCTCTGGTTTTCCAAAGGGGCTCATTGCCTGCTTATTAGCCATCCTGAGCCTGATAGGAGAGTAAATCAATTTAGGCTTTCCCATCAATTCCCAAGTCTTCTTCGTCATAACATTTACTTCTGATCCCAAGTCGAGGACCAGATAGTCCATGTCGTAGTCTCCAATCTAAGCACTAAGGTGAAATTCCTTGCTTGTCCTCCTTTTTATAGATACTTTATTCACAGCTCTAATCTGCAGAGGATCTACTCTTCCAATTTCATATTGTCTTATCAGGTGTTGTATTTCCTGCATAACTCTTTCATCTTTAATTAAATCAATACAAGTATATAAGAAGTCCACAAGCTTTCTTACCTCTTTTCATTTTCTAGGTGGGGAAAACTGATCAAATGCTAGAGGCATTTCACATTCCCTTACTTCTGATTGTGCCCTAAATGAATAATCTTGTTGACCTACAAATTCTCTTCTTGATTCTTCAAAAGTATTATTTTCTTTCCTTGGATCAAATAATGGTGCCTTCTCTGAAGCTCTTCTGATCCTTGATCCATCTATTGTCTTTCCTGGAGTCATCCTATATTCTCCTATGACAATGCCTCCTCTAGTAATAACAACGAATATGGGTTCCTCACCGCGAGGTTCAATTGATATTTTATGGATTTGATGGTTTCCACCTCGTCTTTCCTGAACTTTAGCTAACAATACTAGAGAGTCTTCAATGACATGGTCAAATGAATTACAGTAGTTGCAATTAGTACAAGGGTTTTGACAATCCCTTTCCAAATGACCTAGCTAGGAGAAATTATAGAAAATAATCTGACCTCGACCTCGACCCATGCCTCCTCCTCGTCCTCTTCCTCACCCACCGCGAGGGGTGAAGCTTCCTCTTCCTAGGGAATTGAACTGCGCAACATTCCCTTCTGGCTGTAAATATCCTTGAATTCTATATGCATCCCTTGACCTTTCATGCATGAGGTCATAAGCCCTACATTCCTTCTCATCATGCCCCATAGATTTACAGAATGTACAATAAATATTGGTGGGTGTCTGGAAATATTTCTACATGTAATAACATTCACCAGGGAAATGTCTAGTTATACATGCCTCACACCATGGTAAAGTAGCCTGCGTCAAAGGGTTAGGAGATCCAGAGGCCAAGTATTCACTAAATAAAGGAAAACGCTCTTTGTCATGGCCCTCTACTTTACATCTAATACAACAAATGTCTTCTCTTTTCTCTTTTCCTCTGTCTTTCTTCATGCATTCAACCTATAAAGATAAACTAGTTAATTGATTCAAAATTTGACTCATACCTGGACTAGATTCTCCTACAGGGGATGCTTCTAGTTTCATGGAAATCTCTAATGCTTCAGCCTGCGAAGTGACCTTCTATTGCACTAGAGGAACTCTAATGTGTGGCAGGAGGGAAACGGTGAACCATTCTTTATGTTGTTTGTCTGGAATTTGAAAACTTAAATGGACTGTCAAAGTATTAAACCTTTGTCAAGGTCTTAAACCTCTGATCAAAATCCCAAACAAGTTTAGTCACCTTCTACTTGATTTCCTTCAACTCTGTAATGCAGTGTGACTTCGAATTAGGCTTCTTGAACTCTGCACTCAACATAGTCTCAATGTCATTCAATGCTCTAGGTTGTACAAATGTTGTAACAAAATTCATATACTAGCTCATTGCACAGTCCCTCAAGGTAGTACTAAATTGAGCTCTCTTAACATCTTTGTCGGTGACTTTCTTAATGCTCCATACAACTTTGCATAAGAACCAATGCTAGTCAGGATCCTTAGATCCATCTCCTTTGAAAATAGGTAACCTCATTTCATCTACCGTTGATTTTCCTTGGTTTCTCGACTGAGTTTGTACTAAAATGCTTGTGATAGTACTCTGAGTTCTCTGATTACTCTGGTTACTTGGTGCTGCTAAAACAACAGGAGGAGTAGCAATATATACTTTGACAGTAGGTGAAGTACCTAAAGTTCATGGTTCTTCTCAGTGAGGTTCTTCAGTCTCTACTTCCTATGCCCTTGTGAACTCTAAATACTCTTCATCTGATTGCTTTGCTTCTTCTCCACTGTAGAATCCTTCGTCTTGTGCTAATGGCCCCTAACTTTGCTTAAACATTTTCTAAAGAGGATTTTTTCTAAATGATCTCCCACTGCGCGTGTGTCCAGCCTCTGTGTCACTATAGATGTCTGAATTCTTGAACATTAGCTTTAAAATCCAACTGATTACTCTATCTTCAAGATATTCTTCTCATGCAATAGAATCTTAATATTCAACTTCAAAAAGTGTAGAAACTTTGCTCTAGGTCCCTTGAAGAAATATCTCTCTGCTTGACTATATGATTCCACTCTATCAATAGAAAATTCAGTAATGTACCTTCCAATAGTGCTTTCAAACCAGAGATCCGCTGCCCTTGACACAACGTTGTCAACTTTCTTGAATTTCTTAATTAGCGTTGATGTCCAAACCACAGGTGGTCTAGATCTGATTTCAAACTGAGTGTCTGTTAGTCTGGATAACCACTTGTAAAACTCCTGATGAACTCCTGCAAAGAAAATCTCGTGCACATCAGTAAATATGTACCTTCCTAGCCAATATTTTGTACTAATGCTAGGGTTTTTTTTCTAATCTTTGGTGAAGTCCCTATCTTGTTCTTCTGTCCAATTCTGATTTTTTGTCTTCAATGAAAACCACCTTGACAGTCCCTCAAGAAGATCTCAGTCCCAGCAACGAAACCACTTGTTGGCACAGGGACAGACCCATGGTTTAACTATAACAATGCACCAACCAACCCTAACTACTAGCCCTTATGACAACACCTACAAAGAATATTAAGTCTCAACCGAAGTAGAAATAGGAGGGTTGCAGGACACAAGTTTCTGCAACCAGAGGAAATGCAAGATGATTCCAAAACAACAATGCAAAATAGCCCAGAGATTCTTAACAATATTATGCTTAACTTCACAAAGTACGTTATATCTTCTTATCTTCGATAGGAAAAATAATAGTGTAATAACAGTGTAAAAGGTAGTAAATAACAAAGCATCAACCACATGGAACAACAAGATTTTACGTGGTTCACCCTCTCCCTAGGGATACGCCCACAAAACTATGTTTATTGATAGAATAGATGAATATATACAGTTCTATTTTCACACTCAGCTACAGATCCTTCTCTCTCTTCCTCTTTATTTCCTATCCCTGCGCACCCAGTTGCAGAGTCGATCTTCGCACCCAGCTGAAGACCCAAAATACAAGAATGCCCTAAAACATAACACTTCTACATCTCAACACCACTATCACCTCCCATATAAACTCTTATACGCCTCTATTTATATATTCCATGACTCTTAGAAAACCATGGATCGAATCCTAGGTGCCAAAAACCCTAGGTCCACATAACCCTCATTTTAAGGACTTCGCCGACCTATTCTTCCTTCTTCTCTATGAGGTGCTCCAAAGCACTCATTAGTGTCTTCTTCCACTTGTTGACTTTTCCATGGTCCATCTTCTTTGCTTCTTTGTCTTCCTTGATCTTATCTTTCAATGGATTTCTTTCCTTTACTTCAATCCTTATTTTATGCTTCTTTAACCATGTTGACCCTTCCTCGGTTTGTGTGCCTTTCGAACACTTCATACTTTGTATTTCTTCTTCCTTAATATTCACTTTCTTCCTTAATACATGAACAAGGGACAACAATCATACATATCTGAACCATAGGATTGTATAGGTTAACCTTGAATACAGACAAAAAACCGACATTAGCCATAGAAAAATCCAAGTATCTAAATCGAATGGATGAACCATTCATAACAATTTTCAGTCTCATCTCTCTCAATATCCTTTTTCACATATATTCCTATAAAATCCCAATGAATCCTGGACCACCTTGGAAGGGCTCTTTGGAAAACAGGATGAGATATGGGGGCACATGCTCGAGGTGGAATTGGATCCAAAAATCTTTGACAATCTCCAAGATTTCTTTACAGAATTCAAGGATTTACTGTCGCAATTGTTAATCCCTAAATAGTGGCTCATTACCCCTTAATTGGGGCATATTACATTAGTAATTTTATTTTATTTATGTCGGCTTGAATCCATTGGTTGTAATTTTACTTCCTAGTCTCCTATATATAACAAAGAAACATTTTCATTTGGAATGATCTTGTATTTGGACATTTATTTGGGGTATAAGGAAGTTTCCCCCTCGAAGAGGCTTATTACCTAAAATTATATCCTTTTCAAGGCATTGAGTACTTATTCTGAGTTTTTTCTATGCTATATTGATATTTGGTTCTTAACATATGGTATTAGAGCTCAAGGTCTCAGGGTTTCGTTGCTACAGCTGAGACACCTTGGAATTTTCACTATAAATGTTTTTCTATGATGTTTCAGAAGGAACCCTTTGGAGGTAATTTAGTAGACGGATTAAGGTACATTTGATTAAAATTTCAGCTCCTGAGGCCTTATAATTTAGGAGATATATCCTATGTAAGATAGGGTTCTGGAATAATCCTGAATTGAGTCATCGTGGAATTTTCACTATAAAAAACTTTATGTACCATTGAAAACCCTAAAATACAGAGAATATTCACAGAAATTATTAATTTATATGTGATAAAAATTTCAGCTTTTGGGTCATCATACATTTGTATATACACCCTGTGGAAGATAGGGTCTTTTACTAGTCCTATTGACTAGTCTCAAGCATGTGTTCCAGGTAAAACTATAATAAATTATTCCTAGAGTATCCAAATTGAGTGAGACTAGTTGCATTGGATAGTGGACAGTCTGTAGTATTTTTGGTACAAGTTTCATAATTTTATAAGAATTATTTTGTGTGGGGCATGCTATACAAGTGATATCTCCTAGAAAGGCCAAAAATCAGCAAGTTGTGGGGAAGTTACCATAAATTTCACTTGGCACATCCAATTTTGATCAGACCTATGGCATTGCAGAGAAGAAATATCATAAAACTACAAAAATGATTTTTTCATACCTAGAAGGGCCGAAATTTTGGAAATACAATAAAAGAAAGATTGTCTAGAAGAACCGCATCAAAATCAAGGTTTAAAGTGATAATTGGCCAACATGCCACCAAAAAGGGGAACTTCTACACCAAATAAGCCTCCAGACAATCTTACTTGGAGTCTTGATGAAGGTGAAGAAATGCATAGGGACATAAATGATTTACAAAAGGAGACAATAACAAAATATGAACTACAATAGATGATGGATTCAATGGAAGCTAAGTTGGAGGAAATAATGGATAATATTATGGATGGTTTAAAAAGGGAGATCATGGAAGGATTGAAAAAATTCCTAATAGAGAGGACACCTGAAAGTGAAAATGTATCCCATGTAATTCATGATGAGGACATAAGGACGATGAATCAAGAATGGAGAAACTCTAACTTTTGGTTGAAGACCAACCACTTTCCTAAGATCGATATGAGGAAGTTTGATGGCAAGGAACCAATCACATGGATACTTCAGATTGAGCAATTCTTTGATCTACATAATGTGCCACATACAAAAAAGGTACGAATTTCTTCTTTATATTTAGAACCCAATCAATTTGTGTGGTATCGATGGCTTTGTTCTCATAAATCACTCGTCACTTGAACAATTTTCACAAAAGAAATTATACCACACTATCAGGATACAAGGAGCAATACCTTCTTTAGCCAATTGATAAATCTCAAGAAAAATGGTCTAGTTACAGAGCACATTGAGAACTTCCAAAGATTGAATATAAAGGTAACATATATTCCATATGAGCACTTGATTGATGTATTCATAGGAATTTTAAGGGATAACATTCAACACGAGGTTCGTCTTTGGGAACCCAAATCATTGGAGAATGTATTTAGGGTGGCAAGAAATGTTGAAATTAAAAATATGGATATGGCTACTAGAAGGACCACTCCTAACATCTATCAAGAGAATAATGTTCCTTCTTCTAAAACACCTCAACCTACAAGGTTGACACCTCAACAATTGGAGGAAAAAAAAGCAAAAGGTTTATGCTTTAATTGTGGCAGAAAGTACATAAAGGGACATAAGTGTGGTGAGAAGAAATTATTCTACATAGATTGTGAAGAGGAAGAAGAACAAGAACAAGAACCATCTCAAGATGAAAATGTAGACGCGATTTCTTCTGAAGAGTTGACTCCCGTGATATCGTGTAATGCATTGGCTAGAATTAGCACTCCTCAAACCCTCAAGATCAAAGGATATATCAAAAATAAAAAGGTAATAGTCCTAATTGATTCTAGTAGTACTCATAATTTCATTCACTATAAATTATCCAAAACTCTCAATTTCTTTATATATCCAACACCGGAGTTTCAAGTAATGATTGCAGATGGAGGAACTATCAATTGCTCAGGAAAATGCAATAAGATCAATGTTAATACGGGGGAATATGTAATGAATACTACAATGATTTCTATACACATGGGTGGTGCTAATGTCGTACTAGGAATACAATGGTTACAATCATTAGGAACATTGGATTTTAATTTTCAAGAACTTTTCATGAAATTTTCATTGGAAGGAAAAGAAATTGAAAGAGGTATCACAGGGAAACTCAGTAAGGTGATAATCTCCAATGGCATGAAAAAATTATTGAAAAAGGGGAATCAAGGTGTAATTACACAACTATGCTCACTAGATGTTCAAACATCTAAGCGATATATTCCCCTAGATCTCCAAGGGGTCATTGATAAGCATTGCAAAGTATTTGAAGATATTCCCAAAGGTCTTCCACCCACTCGAAATCATGATCATGATATTCACCTAATTCCATGGAGTGTTCCTCCTAACATCAGGCCATATAGATACCCTTATTCCCAGAAGAGTGAAATTGAGCGCATTGTTGAAAGAATGTTAGAGTCTGGCATTATTGGACCTAGCCAAAGTTCTTACTCTGCACCGGTGGTAATGGTATGGAAGAAAGATGGTTCATGGTGTATGTGTCCAGATTATAGAGAGATCAACAAGATCACTATTAAAGATAAGTTTCCCATTCCCATCATTGATGAATTGTTAGATGAACTACATGGAGCAATCTATTTCACAAAGTTGGATCTTCATTCAGGGCATCATTAGATTAGAATGAAGGAAGAATATATCCCAAAAAAAACATTATGAGCTCATGAAGACCATTATGAATTTTTTGTCATGCCTTTTGGCCTTACAAAATCACCTTCCACATTCCAAGAGTTGATGAATTCCATTTTCAAGCCCTTCCTTTGAAAATTTGCGTTAGTATTTTTTGATGATATACTAATCTATAGCAAGTCTTTGGAGGATCATGTGCAACATGTTGACAAGGTGCTACAACTACTAAAGGAGCAACAACTATATGCCAAACCATCCAAATGTTTCTTTGGGGTGAAGGAGGTAGCGTATTTTGGTCATATTGTATCTCATGAAGGTGTCAAGGTAGACCCTAACAATATTAAGGCCATGATGGACTGACCGATTCCCAAACATTGAAGAATCTTAGAGGATTTTTGGGTTTGACAAGTTACTATGGCAAGTTTGTTTGGTACTATGGAAGAATAGCAAAACCTTTAATGACACTAACTAAGAATGATGCATTTTCGTGGACCCCAGAGGAAACTAAATATTTTGAACAAATTAAAGAGGTGATGTGAAAAGCTCATGTCTTGACCACTCCAGACTTCACAAAAACCTTTATTGTGGAATGTGATGCCTCGAGAAATGGAATTGGTGCTATCCTAATGAAAGAAGGAAGGCCTCTGGATTTTGAAAGTCGGACACTCAAGATAAAGAACTTAGACAAACCCATTTATGAGAAGGAAATGATGGAAAAACTACATGCATTGAAGAAATGGCTTCCTTACCTAATAGGTAGGCACTTCAAGATAAAAACAGATGATGATAGTCTTAAATACTTCTTGGAACAAAGACTATCTTCAGAATAGCAACAAAAATGGGTGACCAAGATATTGGGTTATGATTTTGAAATCGTCTATAAAAAAGGGAAGAAAAATGTTGTGGTAGATGCACTCTCAAGAAAGGATGAATATGTTGAGGCCTTTCTCTATTCTATCTTGATCATCTAACCTGATTGGATAATAGAAGCAAGGGATGAATGGAAGAATGACGAAAATGTGTGGACTCTCATTCAAAGGTTGCAACAGGATTCTAGTGCATTAGATACATTTACATGGAAAAATGATTCAATATGGTACAAATATCGCTTATATTTATGTAAGAATTCACAACTCAAACAAAAGGTAATATTGGAATTGCACACCTCTCCAGTAGGAGGGCACTCGCTATTTTTGAAAACCTACCACAGGGTCAAGAAGGAATTGTTTTGGGATGGCCTTAAAACTGATGTTGAAGGGTTTGTGGCAGAATGTTTGGTTTTCCAACAAAATAAGGTGGAAACAATTAACACCCCAAGCATTTTAAAACCATTAGCCATCCCAAGTTAGCACTGGGAGGAGGTTTCCATGGATTTCATCACAGGGTTACCGAAGTCTGAAGGAAAGAGTGTCATCATGGTGATTGTTGATAGACTGACTAAGTACACACACTTTTGTGCACTCTCTCATCCCTTCAAAGCCAGTACAGTTGCCACCGCATTCATGGAGATAGTTCAAAAGATACATGGAAACCCAAACATTATTGTAAGTGACAGAGATCCCATCTTCACTTGACATTTTTTGACATAATTATTTTCTTGTTTGGGTACTTAATTGGCTCATAGCTCATCCTATCATCCTCAATTTGATGGACAAACAAAGATAGTGAAAAAAATTCTGGAAGGCTACCTTTGTTTCTTTGTCTCTGATAAACAAACACAATGGTTCAAATGGTTACCCTTGGAAGAATGGTGGTATAACACTTCCTTTCATACTGCAAAAAAAATGACACCATCTATGGAACTCTATGGATACCATCCTCCTTCCATCACTTCTTCTCTAAAAGAAAAATCTAAGGTTCAAGCAGTGGAAGATCGCATCAAGCATCAACAACAAGTTCTCCAATTATTAAAGGACAACCTGACCAGGGCACATAATCACATGAAACGACAAGAAAATCAACATCGTAGTAAAATCATTTTTGAAGTAGGGGATTGGTTGCTTTTAAGATTACAACCATACAAACAGATGTCCCTCAAGCAAGACAAGAAGGATAATAAATTATCACCAAAGTACTATGGCCCTTATAAGGTGTTGCAAAATATTGGTACTATGGAATACAAATTGGAGTTGCATGCATATTCGTGAGTACACCCATTTTTCCATGTTTCATGCTTAAAGAAGGTTAGAGGTGACAAGATCCCATTTCAAACTATATTTCTAGAACTTGATAAGGAAGGAACAACCATATTGGATCCTGAATCCATCACTGACATAACAATTCTCCAGCTGATGAATAGATCCATTTCAGAGTATCTCATTAAATGGAGGAAACTATCGGTTGAAGATTCCACTTGGGAAGATGAGTCTTTTATTTAGAAGCATCCAAAGTTACTCAAGTGTTGCGAAAAACACTTGTCTCAAGGGGAGGGGCATGTTAAGCCCTAAATAGTGGCTCATTACCCCTTAATTGGGGCATATTAAATTAGTATTGTTATTTTATATATGTCGGCTTGAGCTCGTTAGTTGTAATTGTACCTCCTAGTCTCCTATATATACCAAGGAGACATTTTCATTTGGAATGATCTTGTATTTGGACATTTATGTGGGGTATAAGGAGGTTTCCCCCTCGAAGAGGATTATTACCTGGAATTCTCTCTTTTTCAAGGCGTTGAGTAATTATTATGAGGTTTTTCTATGCTATATTGATATTTGGTTTTTAACAACAACTCAAAGCTTGCGGGGTTGATAAATATAAAGAGGAGAAACAAATGGTTCTCACCATTCTCTCCAAACTTGGTCCTAAATCCTCTGTGTTCTTATCCACATACCATTCAGTCAAATTCACCTCTGGAACCACCTGGAAGATGCCTTCTCTTGAGGAATTTATCGAATCCTTGACACAAGAGCAAACCAATCTCATCAACATGGGGAAAATCAAAGGCCCAAAGGCACATGCACTTACTGTGCAATATGGAAGCCATCAATATAAAAAATCTAAAGATAAATATAGAAGAAAATCTCATGCAAATCTGAAGAAGGAAAGGTACTCAAAACCCTTCACCGGTGCCTCCAGATCCAAAGGTGGAAAGGGAATAAAATAGGATAAATGCACATACTTCCATAAAAGATTCCATCTAGAATCCACATGCATGCAGAAACAAATAGATCTAATGACTCAAATACTTCAGAAAAAAAACTTGGAGATCGCATCCCCAAGGGTGACAAGAAGAAGAAGCTAGAAGATCAGAATCCCAAGAAAGGAAATTCTAGCCATGCCTTGATTTCCATCAACTCCTCTCTCGATGCTTGGATCGTAGATTAAGGAGCATCACATCATATGGCTGCCACAAAATTAGTCTATTCTTCATTGTATGCATGCAAAGTTCCTCCTATTCTTATGGGGGACAACTCTCCGGTCGAGGTCACCGACAAAGGAAGGATTGAACTTACCAACAGAAGCTTTGAGAATGTGTTGCACGTTCCCAAACTTTCTTTCAATATTCTCTTCATGTATCAGATGAAGAATTATGGTACCAAAAATAAATTCATATTCACACCAAATGCAGTGGACATCTATGACATGCAAACCAATTCCAGGGTTGCTACCGGTGAGGTAAATCATCAATCTAGATTGTATACATTTTCTGAATTTATTGAACCAGATTCTTCTTTATTGCTTACCCATGCTGATGAAAGTAGTAGGATATGGAACTAAAGATTCAGGCATTTTAATTTCAGATATATGAAACAACTTAGAAATAAAATATTGGTTGATGGTCTACCAGAAATCCATTTCTCCAAAGGAATCTGTGAGGGATGTGTTCTTGGAAAACACCCTCAAGAGAAATTCGACAAAGGAAAGACTCAGAGAGTTTTTTCTCCTTTAGATTTGATCCATAGTGACCTCATGGGTCATTTTCCACATCCATCAATCAACTAAGCGATGTTTGTTCTCATTTTTGTTGACGATTTCTCACGTTTCACATGGATTTACTTTCTCAGGAAAAAATCCGAGGTCTTTCAACACCTCAAAGATTTCAAAGCCCTGGTTGAGACACAGTCAGGAAATAAAATCAAAGTCATCTGAATTGATAATGGGGGAGAGTATGTCAATCATAAGATCCAAAATCTTTGTCATGAGGCAAGGATTCAGTTGTAGCACACAGTTCCCTATACTCCACAACAAAACAGAGTTACTGAGTAGAAAAATAGATCTCTAAAAGAGATGGCAACTTACATGCTATATGCAAAGTCACTAAAACAGATTCTATGGGATGAAGCACTTAATTGTGCAACCTACATCAAAAATAGATCTCCACGTAGATCTGACAAGGATAAGACCCCTTATGAGGCTTGGAGCGGCCTCAAACTGGAAGTGACCCACTTTCATATTTTTGATTCACATGCATGGGCCTAGATTCCCTTTGAAAAGAGGAAGGCACTTGATCCACAGAGAACATAGTGTATATTTGTTGGATACCCCAACGGTGTGAAGGGATACAGACTTATTTATCTTTCCTCGGACCAACTCATCATTGAGAAAAGTTTCCAATTTGAGGAAAGTGTCTTGCATGAACCTCAACAACTGCATGCAAACACCTTCATTCTTCCATGTGTCTGAGATGATGAGAATGCACATGCCAACTCTTCTTTAGATGAGATTTTTGATTCAGAGGACTTAGATGATCCAGATACAGAGTCAATACAGTCAGATGTAGATTCAGAGCATCCAAATGCAGATGAAAATATAGAGTAGAGGTTGAAGTGGGCATAGACTACTCTTCAGGATGCAGGGGATCTTGTTGGTGATCCAACCGTTACTAGGAGGACTTGATATGATTTCAGGGAGCCTCCTATTGAACTCACTTCCACTGAACCATTTCCCTCCAGGAATATTTTCTTGGTTCAGTATTCAGATCCACAATCTTATGGCAAGGTCGTTGGACATCCATTTTGAGAATCCACCATGCAGGAGAAGTACAACTCCCTCCTCGAGAACCAGACTTGGGATCTAGTTCCCCTTCCTTCTGGAAGGAAACTTTTCAGATGTAGATGGGTCTATTGTGCCAAGAGTGCAACGGATGGACATATTAGTAGATACAAATCCAGGATTGTTTCCAAAGGCTTTCAACAGGTGCATGGAAATGACTATGATGAGACCTTCACTCCATTAGCGTAGATGTATTCCATATGTTTGGAACTTTCCATTGTGGTGGCCAAGGGATGGGAAGTCCATCAAATGGATGTGAAGAATGCATTTATTCATGGTGATCTATATGGAATAGCCCCAGGGATTTATGCAGGATTCATCTTTGGTTTGTCGACTGAAGAAGTCTCTTTAGGGCCTCAAGTAGGCTCCGAGGGCATGGTATTCCAATATGGACTCCTACCTACTATCACAAAACTTTGTATGTTGTAAATCAAACCCGAATGTCTACATGACCAAGATGGTTGATTCACTTCTACTCTTTGTTTTGTATGTTGATGATTTGTGGATCACCAGTTGCTCAACTTTAGCGATTGCTACATTCAACAGGATTCTACATGACATGTTTTTGATGATGTACATGGGTCTTCCACACTTCTTCCTTGGACTCGAGATCAGTCAAGATGCATCAGGCATAAAACTGTCTCAGGCCAAGTATGCATGAGATCTCCTTAAGATATTTCACATGAAAAATTGCAAGTCTGCTCCGAATCCTTTCCTATCAGGATCCAAGCTTGAGGATCGTAGGGACACTCCACTGGTTGAAAACACATTGTACAAACAACTAGTGGGGAAATTCCTATATCTCACACACTCCAGACCAGACCTCTCCTATGTAGTTGGTGCAGTTTCCAGGTTCATGCAAGAGCCGCATGAGATACATTGGAAGGCTGCAAAGTGTATCCTTCAATACATACCGGGCACCATCACCTTTGGGATTCATTATGCAACAAACTCTACATTAGATCTGATCGAGTTCACTGATTCTAACTAGTTTGGTGATAGTACTGATCGCAAGTCCACATCTGGTTACTCACTAATTCTTGGTTCCAGGCCTATTTGTTGGTCAATAAAGAATAAATTTTACATTTCTCTATATTCAACTAAGGTAGAGTACAAAGGGGTAGTTAACATAACCATTCAGGCCATGTGGCTATGAAATTTTATCATTTATTTGGGCATTCAGTTTCATCGTTTGATTGTCATCTGGTGTGACAACCATAGCACTCTGAAGTTCTACAGAGATC
Source organism: Picea engelmannii (assembly GCA_009831015.1). Classification (NCBI taxonomy): domain Eukaryota; kingdom Viridiplantae; phylum Streptophyta; class Pinopsida; order Pinales; family Pinaceae; genus Picea; species Picea engelmannii. The sequence goes on along the minus strand of ML791746.1, from coordinate 273,063 downwards.
CAGTTCAGAGGCAGTAGACGAAGCACATAGAGATCCACATGCACTACATTCGAGACTTAGTAAACGAGGCGATCATTGACCTATAGTTATGTCCTTCATCATAACAGACGACATACATCTTCACCAAGACCTTCACTTAAAAGAAGTTCCATTCTCTGCAAAGTCATCTTGGAGTGGACACAGTTTCCTAGCAACTATAGTTATTATTTTTACATACATTGTACCTTGAGGGGGGGGGGGCGTTCCCATGAGTTTTTCCCTCTTTCCTCACTTTATTTCAGTCTATATTTTTTATTTGGGTACCTAACATGGCCTCGTTGTCGGGACCCATTCTTTATTTTCACCATAGTGATGTTCAGGGGGGGTGTTGGAGTTACTTCACACCCACCTAGGATTTATTTTTCCTAAGTTTTTTCCTTGTTTGTTAGTCATTATTAGTCATTATCTAGTCTCCTATATTTTAGGAAGAATATTCCTCTAAGGAGAACATTCTCTGTAGTTTTCACTTTAGTTTGACTAGTTGAGTGGAGTCTAGATGTTGCATTGGTTTTGTCACCATGCAACATTGGGGTCATCACCAACTAATGTGCATTATCCTTGGTATCATCACCAGACTGGCACATTACCCATGATTCCATGATCTCCTCTTCACTTCACTCTATTTCAGTCAATTAACTGAAGACTGGTAGACTAGTTAACTTAGTTAGGTGGCATTTCACTCTCGTAACTGCCTGAGAGACTAGACTAGGTGGCAGTTTACTCCTGTAACTGTTGGTCTGTGTCCAGATCACTCTATTCCACCACTATGGTGCTTTGTCTTCTCCTTCAATGCACATTGGTTGATTTATACAGAGTATATCATGTGTAAATTATTCATTATTCATTATGGTTATGAGAATTCTTCCATTCTTTCTTTCTTGCTTATTATTTCTCACTTTCTCTCTCCAAATGTGTGTGGTATTTTCTAGCTAGATCTATCTTGTGCAAGTTCAACACATTTACAATTTTACTCTTCTAACAGTTAGCCAAATTCAAGCAATATGGATGTGGAGCTACATACCATCCCTCAACTCTTTCTTGGGTCTCCAGGGCTGCAAGTCCTCATGTCCACATTCACTTTTGAATTTTCACTCATTTTCATACTTAGCCATATTTCTAGTTTTGGAGCAGACCTCCTTACTCTTCCTCACATCTATGTTTGTAGGTCCTGTAAAACCCTGCTCTATTGAGAACACCTTTATTAACATATTCTTTGAGGACACTTGCATGCAAGTGATCCAGTTATGGTATATTATGATTTCATTTTGATTATGGATTATATATGATGATGATTTTGTGTTGTGACTTATTGTTATATTGATGTATATATTGTTGGATCATGTTGTCATTGATGCCAATGGTTTGATTGATTGATGTCAAGTGATTGATTGATGTTAAAGGATTGATTGATTGATTATTGATGTAATATAATATGTATTGTCCTTGATGAGAATGCATAGATGAAGATT
>ML791746.1:248995-269350 GCA_009831015.1 Picea engelmannii | reverse complement strand
GTATGTGTATGATTGTTCATTTGTTCATTGCTTATTTATTACTTCTCATTATTGGATAATAATTCTACATTGATATAACATTTGAAGAAAAAGGATTAAAATTACGTTATTACTGATTCACCCCCCCTCTCAGTAATCCAACATATATTGGAAGATGTTATTGATGATTTTTCCTAAGTGTGCAAGGCGCATGACAGGTTATGGATGCTCATGGCATCGATGAACTTCCTTGGCCTCCAGATCGAGTCAGGAAGTGGATTTTATTTTGTTTGAGTATTTCATTTTACGCACATGTGACACGTGATTGATTTCAGTATGATATACATATATGGATTATTGAAAGTTTTTTTGTTGGTGGATGCAGAGTTGACGATTCTTGCTAATCCGACTCACATAAGGAGTAGAGGGGCCATGCACAAAACCATACATTGAGGGAGAGGTGTGGAAACATTCCTGTCACAACCTACTAGCACTCATGTCGTGGCCGAATGGTAGGTTAATGATTACCTAGTTCGAGAGGTCCACGATGTCGTGAGGGTGGAATGAGACAGTCACTCATGAAGATTCTAAAGGGCGCGCAATAAGGCGGAGTCCTTATTCCCTATAAGTCCTTAGTCTCTCACAAGGTCGACAGAGTGGAGTGTTGAATCCAAGGGTTGGACAAACTTCCAAAACTATTCAAAGGCGATTGGCACCCTTGGAGAATAGAGGTGGGTATTGAAGGACACATTGCGTAATTAAAAACTTGAGTCAATAAATCTAGGTGGCCTAGAAAACATTGAAATGATTAGACCTTGTTGGATTAAATTAATTAATTAAACAATAAATTATTAATTGAAAATCCTAACAAGAGTCTAAGCCTAAGTCTAATACTAAGCCTAAATCTAAGTTTAATTAGGGAACTAAATAAAAATATTAAATAAATTAAAAGAATTGAGATAAATCAAATTCTAGAAAAAAGTAAGAAAAATCTAAAGAGTGGATAAAATGCACGTGTGCATGAAAATAATAAAAGGGATTTTTAAAATAGAAAGAAATAAAATATGAGAGAATAGGTGTACACATAGAATAGTATCTAGAGTCAATCTACGACTAGTCTAACTAGAAGAAGACTCATAATCCAAATCTAACTAAGATCTAGTTAGGAGACACTCATTAAATGAGAATTTGGGGAACAAAGGGACAACTAAGAGAGAAAATAGGAACACATTGGGGAATGTGAGGGAATTTGGATTTTTAAAAAAAATAAAAATAGTAATTACTTTTGCAACTTGGGGAGAGTGTGACAAGTATGTGGGTGAATAATCATAATTAATTTAATCTAAAAAGTTAAATAATTTTGCATGAGTACATGTGTCAGTGAGGAAATTTCTATAAAACAAATGGTGTAGAAGGAAAATGGGGACACTTATTCTTGGAAAGGTTATGCTACCAAAATTGGTATGACTGTGTTTTACTTGTGAGAGTTGGGATACCAAGCTTGTAGAGAGAGTGGAAGCTCTCACTTGAGAGGCAAGCCTTGGAGCTATTGTTTGTTGGTTTCTTGTGTGTGGACCCTTTGCATCTCAGGGGGCTAAGGGGGAAGAAGAGTACCCCTAGCATTGGCTGGGAGGTACCGGTGAAGTCTTTGTGATTAGCAAGCAGGAGCAAAGAAGGAGCACAAGTCGTTGAAGGATATCGCCAATTCTCCATATTCATTGATTTCGTGATTATTGCATTGTAATAAGAGTAGAATTGCATATATGATTTGTTTAAAATATTCATAGAAAAATTGGTAATTTCTATAACAAATTCACAAGATCTTGGAAGAGCCTTTGTGAAATCTAGAAATTGTTGTACTTTCTTTTGTTGTCATTCTTATTTTATAATCCAGGATTTATAATTTAATTGTGCGCTGCCAAATTAAATGGAAGAATCAAAATTTTAAGAGTTTCTTGAATACTGCTAAAATTTTATTCAACCCATAAATCTGAACCCATTTTTATTTTATCATTTAGTTTTCAGACTCTTATGCCTGATGTTGAGCGTTGTAAAATTTAGGCAAATTGAAATCTGAGATTGGCATGTTCGACATGAACTAGTTCAATTTTGGTTATGCAGGAGTGTAAAGTCACAAGAACGGAATTCATAGTTGTTAGTTGAACACTGTCAACTATTTTACAACCCAAAATTTTAATTTCTATGAATCACATCCTTTTATTTTGCATACTCTATGCTAAGAAATTATTTGAATGATGATATTGAATTTTTATAGGCCTAAATTACTTACCCTATTATGATTACCTCCGTATTGATTTCCAGACCTTGAATTTAGAGAAATTTGGTTGTTTTGTGTCAATTTCTCTGCTTGTCCGAGTTAAGAAATTTGTGAGGTCTTTAAAAAATCATTGGCAAGTCTAGAATGTTGGATTTTTCTTAATCGTTGTGTTTAGTATTGGATGGAACTATTTTTGGGGGTCTTTGTAAACCAACTCGCCAACCCTAAGTGACATTGATTAGACTCCATCAATTCACTTGCAGATTGAATCTGAACTTGAGATTCGTTGTTGATTATCTTGCATTTCATATTTAAGGATTTTATTGGTTCGTTGTAAACCTATGGAAATTTTCGAGTTCGGAAAACATTTTAATCGCTGCAATTTTTTTTTCTTAACGAAACAAAATATTTAGGGTGGTTGTCATATTAATTTGCAGACCTCGTTTTTTTTTTCTTATGTATTAATTAACGCCACCAAATTATTTGGTAGTTTTCGATTGCAATTTTTTGTTCAAAATTGTCAAGATTACAGTCGAATGTATATGTGTATGATCATTGTAAACCCTTCACCACTAGAATTCCCTTGAGTAAGGATGCACTGGTAGTTAAACAATTTCATAAGCATTCGACACTTAATTTCTTGAGTGTGTTTCACGGCCGAAGGGTACTCTATTTTTGTATCTAACAATTAAGATTTTTACCCAATTTTTGAGTTCGTGTTGCTGTCAACTCATTTCCAACCCAAAATTTAGGAATTTAATTGTTCATTGTACATTAAAAATAATACTTGACTTAAGATTTTATTGAATGTCGTCGATTAGATACTTAACCGCTTTGGTGATTGTTACCTGGTAGTTTCCCAATCAAATTCTAATTCCCGATTATAGGAAACGGTATGGATATTTAATTTGTGTGCAATTTGGTGATTGAGAGAATGGATAGGGTAGTTGTCTATTGTACAAGTCCGAGGAATTGAATTTCGTTGAGTTATTACAATTTTTTGTATTCCGGAAATTTAAGTTGTGTAACCTCTGTTTTGGACTTTACCTTTGTTAAATGTATTTTGATAGAGTCACTATGGTTTAAATTGAAAATCATTCTTGAATTGAACTCCTTGGGTCTCTACAACGTAAAATGAAATATCAGACTTAAAAATAGTTACGATCATAGTAATAAGTAATTGGCAAATTCAATTTTATTAGGCGATATAATCACTATTGAAATGTTTGTAATTTTGGAACTAAGACTTATTGTCATTGCCCCTTTAATTGTCAAGTCATGAAATTGAAATGGGATTGGATAGCTACCAAATTCTTGGTATTTCTTAGTAATTAAAATTGAAGGGTCACTGTCTTTTAACCTTGCAAACATGTACCTTTAGAACTTACATGGTTACGGTCAATGGATATTCCAAGCTAGAATTCAACTTAGTTTTGCACAGTTGTCTTTTTACAAGAAAAGTTTGACTGAACCACTATGTCAAGTTGTATTATGATTCTCTATATTAAAGTCTTAGAGTGCATCCAAATGGGGATTATGGTTATAGTAAAACTCTTAGTGATGAGGAGTGATGATCATTTAGAGGGAATATTTAAGGTTATTATAAAAATAATAATAAATAGAGTGATACTCCTTTGGGAATAACGTTCAAGAGTTAAAGTATCATTTTAATTTAGCATATATTTTATTTATAATAAAGGAGATAATATTTATGTTACTCCTTAAAAAATTTAAATTATAACCTTAAGGATACAGTGTAGAGTGAGATTTAAATGGGGAGTAAGGTGTATTGGCAACTTAGGATTTGGTACCTAGGATATATCGATGACTTTAACAAGTGTTATGAAATGTTTCATTTGATATAGGACAACTTACATCAGAGATAAGATAAGAGTTTAATTGAACAAATTCAAGATAGAGATTAAGAAATCATGTTAGGTATGCATAATATGATTGTTTTATATTTCGGAATCACGATTTAACATTTACCAATTAAGAATTGTTGTTGACACTTGTGATTAGAGGTTGAATTAAATGAAGTTTGTGAGTCTAACTTGAAACAAAATTGATTATTTTCTGTTAGGATTAGTATGTGTATTATATGAAAAGTTTAGTACTTTCTGGCCTAATAACTTAATGTTTGGATTCATCACATGTGCGCTAAATGAAATTTTTGTTATGCTTCACGATAAATGTTATAAGATGCTCTCTCTCGATTCACATGGACAATTCTTAAATCATTGTTTAATCGTAGTAGATTATAATCTGTGTTTAAGAAATTTATGAAGGTTATTGTTGTTGATTTAGTCACGAATGTTGGAGTATGATTGTGGTTAAGGGAACTAGATATCTCCTTTTTCTTCAAAACAATCGCTAAGTCCTGAGACCTTAAATGGTCAAAATCAATTGGATGAATACTGGACTTGAGCGTTGATTATGTGTCTTGGAGGTCCTAACCTTGCAGGATAGGTTGGACATGTGGCTATCTTATGTTATATGGTTGATATTGAATAATAGTGATGTTGTATTCAATTTTTATCTTGTGGTGATGTGATGAGATTGAATTTGTAAGTATTGATGTATGTTATTGTCGCGTGCCACTTGTTCTAACTATTGATGTTATTTTAACTGATGTTTCAAAAAACAATTTACCTCTACTGTACTTACTTATTTGATCTCAAAACGGAGGTTTCATTATAGGTCCGCACATCCACACCTCTGCATTGACTAATATTCACTCTCCATTCCCCTTTTTCACCTTGTATTTAGTCATTTTTACCATTTTCTATCCTCTCACTAACCTCCTTTACCTTTGCATTCCCTAACTCCAGAAACCCTACATTTAATTTTTTAATAGTATTTCCTATCCTAATTTTCTTCCCCCTTTTTATGGACCTACCATACTAGTACATGTGGAAGTGACATGGACATATCCTCAAATGACATGTGGTAGTGAGGTGGACCAATACCATAATGGCATGTGGAAGTGAGGTGGACCAATACCATAATGACACATGGCAATGAAATGGACCAACCCATGGGTGACACATGGAGATGACATGGGAAATGATTGGGTTATGACTGGGCTATGACTCTACATTTAATAGGTCATCAAAATTTTATTAGTTCATGAAATTTTCCTAAGGCATGAGAGATACACCAAAGTCTCTATAGTCTTCTTTGTTCAACATGATTACTATGGTAAAATTTTCATTATAAATACTTAAGAAATCTTGAACACAATGCATGTGGGATATCATTTTAAAGGAAAAATTCAAAATTTTAATGGAGTGGAAGAAATTAGATAAAGGGCTAATATTAACCCATGAGTTAGATGAACGGTTGTTGAGCGAAGAATTTCTGGAAGCCATAACTCAAGATCTGGTTGTCCATTTGGGGAAAAAACTACCTCGGTGGAAAGGTAATTGACATGGAAGATGATGGAATAGGTTTCAATAGAAGAAATTGTTCATAACCCTCCCAAAAAATTGAAATAATAGTCAGCTATCTTTTCATGGTTTTATGAGAGATCTTCTTGGAACCTCAAATTCCCGAGCTTATAACTTAAGATATGAAACTCCAAATTGTGCTCAAGAGGACTCATTGGAAAAATGAGATGATAAATATTGCATCTGGAATGTTTTCCATGGTTGAAGGGGAAAATATATTACTCGAAAAGTTTAAAAACGGTTTGATTTTGTTAAAGGCAGTCAAATTGAAAAAATTGAAAATAAAGTTTATTTTTATTAAAGGAATAAGTGTGCCCTACTCAGAGGCACAAATTTTAATGACATAAAGTAATTAATGAGAATTCAATAAATTAAAAATAAAAAAAATTTACTCCAAAAATGAATCATGGAAAGTTCTAGAAAGGAAAACCTTAACTACTTTAAGAACATTGAGAGAATTTATGTCACCTCAACCACATAATGTACCTATAAAGGAGTCAGATGCAAGAAATTGAAGGTCGCGATATTATTCCATCACAATGAGTCAAAAATTAAATATATCGTTTGAGTTTTTCTTATGTCCATTTTTGCTACAAAAATTTATCATCTTGCCTTTGTCTTCTCGGTATTCTAAGGGATTCGGGCTGATTCTTGGTTTTCCTTCTTTTATCTTCCAGGTCTTTTCATTTTATGGTCTGAAGGAGAAAAATCCCAGTCCTCTTCGAAGGGAGAATGCATTTTATTTTCTTTTAAAGACATTTACCTTTGTATTTAAAGACTCATTATTATTTTTGAGACTCCAAGAGAACTTCTCGGGATATCACATTATTGTGTTTTCAAAGAATTTGATCAGAATCTTGAGTTACCCAATGTTTTATATATCATAATATTTTTGGTGCTTTATGGAATGATAATTTAAAGCTCTCTTTTATTTTCGGTCCAATTTTTGTTCTCTCTATTTGTGGTATTGTTAAATTCCCTGATGAATGTTGTGATGGATATATCAATTCTATATATTATGTATGCATATTAATCTGTTTACGTTGTAAATATTATACATGTGATTTTATTTTAAAACACCTGGTGTCAAAAACCAAGTGTTTTTCTCCTTAAATGTGAATGTAAATACAAAGTCTGGTCCTTCTCAGATTTTGTTTTGTTTCATTTTGTTTTCTTGGAATTATAAGAACAAGAGGAGTACCACCTCTCTAAAAACACGAGGGGATTCATATCCTCATGAGGTTGACCTTAATACCATAAAATGGTTTTTTAGATCAATAGTACCCAAGAGGAATAATAGTAGAGATGTAATGTTTGTAGTGTAGCTAGGGAGGTAATGGGGGGGAAAAGGCCCATAGTGATAATAATGGAGGCCATTTAATGTAAGGTGGACTAGGTCCACTGTATTATTAAATAAGGCCCACTATGGTAGTTAAATATATTGTACTAGTGTGAACATAATAAATGTGAGAATGCATTCTAGAAGGTTACTGCTCTAGAATATTATTAGGTAGTATTATATAAGGAATGGATCAACAATGTAATGAGCATGTTAATGAAGTATTGTATTTGGAGTGTAGATCATTAGGAGGTTTCCCCCTCGAAGAGGAAATTGATTGATATTTGATTCTTTACTTAAAAAGATTGATTGTATGGTGTTTACCTACCCTAAGGGTTTTAATAATAATAAAGGAGAGTTCCTATATTCTTCTTTGTATATTGTGTGTTGATTTTATTTTTCAGATCTTTGGCATTTAATAATATCTGCCTCATGTTGAGGAATCAAATAGGTTGTAATCGGCATCACCATCGGATAGATGGGATATGTTTCAATGGATATATTTTTCTTATAACACGTACCATTTTTCAAAATTAAAAAATGAACCAAATCTACCAGTGAAGCAAAAGACTCAAGAAATCTAGCAACTTAATCATATAAAAAATGGGGTGGTCATACAAGGATGGTGAGCACTAGTGCTTTTATGGTTGGAAGCACTTAAGGCTTTTCAAATTTTACCCTACTTCAATGCACCTGACAGTAAGACATACCAATGCATTATAATGTTTCAACCACACCATTAGGTTTTAAAAAAAATATAGATAAGTGTGTCATTTCTTGGGGTGCACTAGTGCGTGTTAGATATATTAATCACGTTGATTAGTTTTTTATATTTTTATAAATAAATAAAAAATATATTTTTTAACAAAATGTCTAAACCTACTTCAATACTCCTTACATATAGATGCGTCGATGCGATCATGGTCTAACGACACATTGTAATGAGTGTTATCGTAAAAAAATGAAACAATGTCCAGTGCACCTATATAGGAATGCACCAATGTTCCTTATATTGGAACAAACTAATATGCTTTTATAATTTAAAAAAAAAAACTAATTGTATAGAAAAATGTTTAAACATCATTCTCCAGTGCCTGTGTGATTAATATTGCCCATTATTCCACATACTAGAACCATATTCCAATATTATGAAATGTGCATGTTGAAGGGTTGAGAATGATGCTCCCTTGAATCCTTTTTCTTTAAAAAAAGAAACCCCTTTTAGATAAATGATCTGAAATTAAGAGAATCCAATCGAAAATAACTTTGAATACTAGAAAGAACATTAATACGGGGCTTACGCTAGACCCTCAAGTAATCTTCCTTCTATTGATGTTTGAATCGGTTAAGATAGAAACAATAACCTCACGAGGATATGAATCCCCCTATGTTTTTATAGAGGTGGTACTCCTCTCTCGCTAAAATATATATCTTAAATATTAGGGAGAATGCTAGATAACAAACCCCAAAATCTTATTACTTATTTTAATATTGAAATGGTTCTTAACAACTTGATCTGATTTTTATGTGCATCAAATGGATTCTCGAAAATAACAAGATTGAAGGAAGTATTTGATATAAGAATATATATACATAATCAACATGATTTGTGCAACCCTCTAAATCGCATAAAAATAGAGGATACATCCATATCTTCTCACAAGAAAAAGGAAGAAATAGTTTTGATCGTACAAAGAACTTTAAATGAGTTTTACTTTCATAACTGAAAGAATTTGATGGGAATACTTAAAAAATATCACACTCAGAAATCCCAAGATATGAGAAATCATTAAAGTAAAACCCCTAAGTAGTTATTTATGGAGTTTTATTCATAAAAGTTATTCAACAATACACAAAATCTCTACAAACCAATTGACTAGTGACTTAGAAATAAAGTCTATTTAACAAGGACTAAATTCCCATCAATCCAATAGACAATCCTGGCTTACATATGGTAGTCACATACATGACTCAAAATACTCCATGATCATATAATAAAATCCTTGGAAGATTACAAGAGAGACTCAAGAACTTAGCCTTATGTTTAGTTCAAAAATATGAACAAAAAGCCTTAAGAAAATGATGTAGAAGAATAAGAAGAATGGAGAAGATGGATATATTTGTTTTCTTATCAGAGGCTTGGATGCATTTTGATGTCCAGATCCTTCTATTATGATATTCTTCTCTGATAATGCAATCTTCTCTCTCCTTGATGAAATCCTCTCTTGCTTTTTAAAATCGGCTCTTCTAATTTCTTGAGTGGTTAGAGATTTTTCTTTCTTAGATAATCACTTTAATTAATGCCTCAATAAATTCTTAGTATATATATCTTGTATTTTTTCTTTTTTCGTATTTAATAAAAAAAATTAATAAACTTTTATTTTCAAAATTTTAATTAGCTACCCTATTTTTTAAAGTGGATTGCATTTTTTTTTATTTTTTTTTGAGTAAAATATTTGTCCTTTCAGCCATGTAAACCACTTTATATGAAATAATAATCATTTTATCTTTCCAATGAGTCCTCCTGAGAGAGATTTTGATTTATGGATCTCAAGATATGAGCTTGTGAAGCCGCAATACCAAGCAGATTTATCAGCACACCATAAAAATATTGTTGAATTTTCTTTCAATTTCTAAGAAAAATATGTCCAATTTCAACCCTTAAAACATGTTTCATCATCTTCCTCGTCAAATTAAATTTCCAACAAGGTATGGTTTTCCAAAATCTGACTCTCGTATTTCAATTTATGGCTCTCAGAACATCGTTACTCAACAGTCGTTGATTAATTTTCATGGGTCAATCCTGGCCCTTGATCTTATTTTGCTTCTTCTTTTGAAAAAATCAACTTTTATTCATAATGTATATCACACATGCATGGGGATATTGGGATTTGAAGTGTTTATAATTTAAATTCGACCATGCCTTTAATGTGAAGCACAAAGAGATTATGGAGACTTGGAGTTCGACCCCTTAGGAAAATAATTAAATAATTAAAATTTGACTGCCCAGTCATCCCCCAACAGGTTCTTAGTCATTAGTCAAGGGACGAGTCATTATCCAACTAGCGATGAGTCAACATCCATGTCATCACCACATATCATTGTGTGATATTTTACCACGAGCTGTCACATATCACCTCTCAATTGGTTGCCACATCTCATCCTCCAATTGGTTAATAGAGTTGCCATGTGTCGTGAATAGTTGGATACCGTGTGTCATGAATAGTTGGCTTCCATGTATCGCAAATACTTGGATTCCATTTGGATTGACTTCATTGACTAATAGTTCTTGGAGTTAATTAAAATATAAGTTAAAATTTGGGAAGGTGGGACGAGAACGGAGTAAGGAGAGGGTAGTGTGGGAGGTAAGTGAGGTAGGATGACGTGGGGCAGGGGAAAAATGTAGGTAGTGGAGTAAGAAGATAGAGAAGGAGATAAGGAAGAAGGGAAATTCATAAAATTAATAAGTAATGGAAGTAGATAGACGAAGAGATGGAGGGATAAGGAGGTGAGGAGGAGTGGGGGTCCGTTTGTCCGATGGGGAATAGAGAATAAACTAAGTGTGGAGTGGGGAAGTAAGGGGAGAGGAGAGTGGAGAGATAAGGAGGGGGATAAATCCAGTGGACTAATGAAGTCTTGCGATGGTGAGGGAAAATCAACTCAAAATAAAATCTAAGTATGGAAAGTTTAAGAGGGAAATGGTGAAGTAAAGAGAGGTTCCAAAATAATATGAGAATTTCCAAGATAATATGTGGTATCAAGAAAAGAAAATAAGAAAATATGAGAAGTTCCAAGATTATATGTGGTTTCAAGATAAGAATCATAGTTCCAATAAATTGGACATGGTTTCAAGAAAAAATAGCTTTACCGCATATTGAGGAAGCGTTTTTTTACCAATTAGATGAAAACCTAGATATCTTGAGCATACAAACTCGGATTTTGAATCTGTGAAATGCGTTATGAATTTGAGAATGGGGGCTATGCAATGAAATTATAATAGTTCAAAAAATTTCTTCCTTTGATGTCAATTATTTTTATTATTCCAGGAGCGGGAAAATAGAGGTGACCAATTTTTTTATCAACACCTTCTTGAAACTACAACTTTCTTCTAGGAGCTCCAATTAAGAACTTGTTTTTTGCAGAGTATTGAAGACATATTGGGTTTTTCAATGGATTCTCACATAATCCCCTTTCAAAGGAAATGTCATAAATTCTATAACTTTTATAAACAATGAATATCAAATTATGTTATTAATGCCATAACTTTTATAACTTTTTATAAAAAATGAAAATCAAATTATATTATTAACGAGAATCATAAATATGCATTCTCATGCTTATGGACTTCAAATTCAAAAAACTGAGTTGCATTGAGTTTGTAATCCACAAAAACATAAATGCAACCTTTTACAAGAGTCAAAATGTCAATTTTGTCGGTACCCAAAATTACATGCAAAGGCATTTTTTAATAAAAGTTCATGCTCTATTTGGAAAACCCACTTTACCTTAATTAAATTACGTTATCTCATTTAAAATTTCTATAATATGGGATTTTAAGATGCTAGATGACTTTGTCATGATTCATAGGCATCTAAAAAATTTGAAACCATGAAAGTAGTCCACTATTGTCTAGAGCACCTAATACCCAATGTTTAGCAAAGGTATCTATTATTCTCGAAACTCAGTTATGAGCCAACCAATGTTACACAAATGTTTCATTGAGCCTAGATCAAGCTATATAACACTTTCACACAAATTAGGTTCATTCAAATCCAAGAAATGAAAAAGCATGTAAACTATGATACATGTAGTGTAGTGTGACAAATGTATGTAGGGAAAACCTTCTAGAAGATGTATTAACTCACAATAGCAATATCAATCAAGCGATGCAAATTATGGCAACAACATGTAATCATCAAGTTAATTTAAAGGATACAGATAAAAGAAATCAAAGTTTACTTAATGAGCCTTAATAAAAATAAATAAAAAATAAACTCTCAATTTCGCTGACTTTGAGGAGTTGTTAAGGCCTCAACATGACCCTTTCACACATAATTAAGAAACTAAATGTCATCACATAACAAATAAAAATGCCTTATAATATGTACATTACCTAAAGTATAGCAAATCTTAACTACATCAACCAAGGATAGTATATTGCAACTAATGTACTCACACATGTAAAACAAAATAAAGTGCACAATATAATTAATGCAACAACTATAACAATATCTATAAGTCCAACTCATTGATATTACATAGTGATGTGAAACAATATAAATGGTTTGTTGTATTGATTTCAATTATAAATTTAATCAATAATAATTGTCATAAATTTAATAATTTTTAATTTATATTGATTTCAATTATATAATGAATAATTTGTGAGTATATTGTTTATTGTTATGATCGTAGTGATGTGGATAATTAATAATTATATTCAATTTTTTAATATTATTTTAAAATTGAATTTAATTAATTTTTTTAATATCATTTAAAAAAAAATTACTAAGTATAGCTTTTCAAAGTTATTTTTCCTTTAGAAAGGGACGTTGTTGCTTTTGTGTGATTAACAATTTAGATAATGGTAGCTTGCCTTACATTAATAAATAAATAAAATATTACATTCTCCTCTGCATTAATAAATCTTTTTTGTATTTAAATACTGGTGGCGTGCCTTGTGAAACCATTCGTTACATGTATGGGTATCCTCATGCATTATATTTTTTAATTAAAATAATTTAATAAAACATTAAACACATCAAGTTTATCCATTAAATTGTCAATTACAAGATACGTATTCTTGAATATGATATTTTTTAAGGGTTGTAATGACATACATGATGTAACCTGTATTTTTTTAATTATGAAATTAAATAAAATATTAAGCATTTAAAGTTATCTAATCAATACACGTACATGATACTTATGTTTTTTTAATTGTGGCATTATTTTAAGGGTTTCATATTTCATGCATCTACTATATCTTATTTTAATAAAGAAGTGTGATCTTCTTAAATCCAAAATATGTAAATATTTTATATAGAAAGAAATTATTATTTTCTATGTAAATATTTTTATAGGGAAGGAAATTATATCCATATTTTATATAGGAGAAAAATATTATTTAAAAAATAAAGTGTTTTAAGTTTTTATAAATTAAAAATAAAAATTATAAGGAACTAAGAATAGTGTTAGAATGTAAAATCAATTTATTTTATTAAATTGATAGTTTAGATATTCAAATAAAATAAAATGTAATTTGAATTTTATTAGGTTTGATGATGGAAATATAAATTATTTAGTTATATAATATTGAAAATTTTCTTATAAATAATTTGATATCAAATTTTATTATTATAATTAAAGTGACTAAAATATTTTCAAAACTTAATTGTTAAATTTAAATTAACTTCCAAAATTTTCATCCCAATGATATATATAATCAAATTCATATTCCATCCAACCTATGAAAAGTGTTATTCGCATATCTCGTAACCAAAATATCCAACGAATAATAACTTTACATTTTTCTCAACTCTTTTTCATATATTTCTATACACTCATAACTTTACATTTTTCCCAACTATTTTTCATACATTTATCTTCACTCGTCTTACTACATAAGGATATAAGGACATTTCCTAGATTAGGATGAAAATTTACAAGTTACAATGATGTTTCAAAAGTTTTCAATTAACTTAATACTATTTTATGAAGAGTTTAATAAATATGTGTAAGAAAATAAATGCTAATATAATTTAAAAGAAAAAAATAGCACATACGTAAAAGATTTATTATGTAAATCATTAATTGAGGAAACAATCATTGAACAAATAATACTTTTATGTCTCTTTGCAAATTAACAAAATTGTTCATAAGACATTTTAGGTATTTTATGTTATCATGCAATTCTAATTTATTAAGTAATATTATTATTATTATTTTTTAATTTTAAGGTCACAACCAAGTCATACATTAAATTGGTATATGAGATTCCCTTGTTTGTGGGATCTATGGGTTGAAAACATGAACCACAAAGTATCAAAAATGAACCAAGAAAATTTTCTCAAGGGCACCCCCACCAAATCCCGAGAAGGGGACCAAATCCCTAAATGGGGCATGAGAAATGGCAACCTTCCCCTCAAATCCCCCCATGATCATGTTAGGTTACATTGTATACCCTGCAAAAAATTCAACACCCACCCAACATTTTAGAGTTGGATACGGTGTGTGTCACACCAAAATTTACTCTAACGTAGATGTACACCCTCTCCTAACAATTAACACTTAGTGCTATAAAAATGACATACTTTTGGCACTATTACAATGACAATGTATAAGATTGTGGAAAATAATAGGTTAGAACAAAAGCATTTCCCATGTAAACCCCCTTAACTTTTATAAACTTATGACTCACATTCACCTTCCTCGCCTTGTTATGTTTGCTTAATTTGTAATTTGGTGATTCCATTATCTTTCTTATGATTTTGATTAATATAGATATTTTAAAGTGATTAATATAACAACTCCCTA
The DNA here is from genome assembly GCA_009831015.1 of Picea engelmannii. Classification (NCBI taxonomy): domain Eukaryota; kingdom Viridiplantae; phylum Streptophyta; class Pinopsida; order Pinales; family Pinaceae; genus Picea; species Picea engelmannii. Next base: position 254,769 of record ML791746.1, on the reverse strand, counting down.
TAATTTGGATCTGGCTCTCGATATGGTCCTTCTGTTCCCATATTCCCTGCTTCTTATACTCGATCACTTACCATAGCTTTTGCCTTCGCTGCTTAAACTCCTGCCTCCGTCCAGTATACGTTCCGACAAATGCCATTGTTCCAATAAGCTAGTACGAACACCTCGAAATAATTGTGTTCATTTTTATTTCCTTACAAAACATGGGGTTACCTAACGAATCATAGGGAGCTTCACCTTGAGGGAAATGCTCACTATGAAAGCCACTTGAAATAACATGGTGTTTTTTATAGTATCAATAGATGATTCTACATATTCTTATAGATAGTTTTGTGGTTCACGAGTTCCATTCCATGAATTACTATGGCTTTATTGTTGATTTTACCACTTCAATCCTTCATATCCTTGGATACCATGTTGAATTTCCCCTACCTAACACCCGACAGTTAATTCCAAATAAATCACTTATGGAATAAAATCATAGTTGAGTAATCAACTAAACATGTAGTGGAAGCACAAACAAGGAAACCAAAATCTCATGCACAAGACACCAATATTTTTGGGTACAAACCCCTAGAAAAACCCCGGAGGGAAAACCAATCCTAAGATGCTTTTATTAAGGTCAAATCAGGGCTCCCGTAACAATGAAAATGGCTCACTAAGAGAATATACACTGCAAACAAACCTAGCATTGCATGTGTTGTTCTACAACCCTGTACCGCCACGCTTTTTGAGGTGTACAGGACTATCCTTTTGTAAACCCGCGTAAATACATGATTGTCTCCACTACGACCTAGGTACATGTACAGAAACTCTGTATGGCAACTTATGTATGGCGCTATTCTTTCCTGTGGCTTTTATCATTTAAAACCCACCTGCATATGCCTCTTCTCTCTCTTCACCTTGACCTGTATGACCTCTAAATGGATGTCCTTCTCCAACTATCCAAGATCTTGACTCATATTCCTTCATGATCCAACCCTCTCTGCATCAACACTTGGGTGAAATCTCTTCACCCAACTAGTGATATCTCCTCACTTTCGTGTAATCAAAAGTCCTTCTTTGCGTCTACATCTCCACACTAGAAAAATTCCTTCCTTGCTAGGTCCAACCTTGATATCTCATCATGGTACCTGATCTCGACATCTCACCAAATATCCCAACATTGGAATCTCACCAAAGGTCCCCAACTTGGTCTCCCACCAAGGGTCTCTTTATCTTGTCATATCACCAAAGATCTTGATATTGGTATCACACCAAATATTTGACCTTGACCTCTCATCAAATTTCTCTCTTGACCTTGATATCTCATCAAAGGTGTCTTCTCCTTTACCCTAGCCTTGCTTTTATAATAGTGAGTTATAATCTAAACCTAATCACCAAAGTGATTGATGGTTGAGATTACTTCTCACACTCACTTAAGATTTACCTGCTTAGACTACACAATAATTTATTTTATCAATTTCCTTAAATAACTCTATTAACTAATAAAAACACTTTCACTTTAATTAATTCCTTTTAACTAAAGTAATCTCAAGGATAGAAGGATTTCGAAGACTTCCACATGCTAGACACATGCCAATGTGAAAGTAACTATCTAATGTTACCACTAACATCAACACTCCCTCTTAGAAAGGAAGGTACTTCTCCCACCTGGAGTTGGTTATGTCCTCACTAACAGATCCGCTACTATGGTTGCTCTCCATTCCACATGATTGGCCACTCCCTATGACATAGAAGCTATCCCTACCATCTCACTTTGACTCGTCTTCGAAGACTCAATGCCTATGAACATGCTCCTTCTAAATCCTGCTACTTTTGAGCATAAGGCATGGCCATCTCGTACCATGAATCCTATATGACATACTTGGAAGGTTGATCCTTCCCACCTAAACCTAAATGTTGACTCCCTCTAATCTGCTCAACCTTTGGAGACTCTCGTTCCCTATTCTCTACCTCTGACATGGTCCAAGATCCCCGTGGATCCTTTTATAGGATCGCATCCTTGGATAATGGTTCACCTAAGGAATACAAATTAGTAAATATGCAATCCCTACAAACCTCAAGATCAGTCCTTCGATCTTGTTGGTCGAATACTCTCTCACTTTATTCCCCGTTGCTCCTTTACTCGAACCCTTCCCTACACACTTGTTTGTTCCATCTATGAGTCATTGAATCCAATATATCTATTATCGTTTGATCTCTAGATGAACATCCTTCTTCACCCATATTAGATCCCCTTGAGTCACTGTCCTTCGTGTCTCAAGCACTTGAGAAAAATTCTATCTTTGATCCTAAATGTATGCCACAAGAGCATGAGAAAAATTCCTTATTTGATCCTATGTTCTCTCATGTGGCTCATATATCTAGATGGAAGTCCTTCTCCACCTATCTGATATCTCCTTCCTTACTTCATGGCCTCTTGACATTGCTTAGGAAGCCACCCAACATAATTTATTGTTGAAACCACCTATGTATTGTCTTGTATGGCCCTGTATGTGACCGTCACCACTACATCACACATATGTACACGACTGTATAATTTACCGAGGTAAAGAAAAGACTTAGTATAATTTTGGAGCCTCTACAGGAAAGCAATGAAGACCATAGGAGAGGTTGGAATATGAAGAAGAAGGTCAAGTGGCCTATTTTGCACTTATTTATGAAGAAATTGATGCACGGGGTGAATGTTTTCCTCAGGACAAAGGAAACATTGAGGAAGAAGAAGAGGCACATTTTGAATGCTTCTTTGAAGGCAAGGAAATTCAGAGTACTTGAGTTTAGACAGAGGTCAGTGACGGAAGAGGAAGTTCACGTTTGTGAACCAGAGCAAGGATTATTCCTTGGAAAAGAAGACAATGGATATTCTAAAAAGAGACTTGTTAAGAGTCTCATGGATTGTTGGTAAAGTTCATATGAGCATGTGAGGATGATGACAGAGTCATCAAGTGAGGCTAGAGAGTCTTATGTTTTTAAAGTTAATGATTTGTGTATTTTATAGGTTGTGTAAGGAATGAAGCAAGACAATCACATGAAATTGTCTTAAAGATTGATGAAGATGGTGATATGCTTTCTAAAGGCATAGAAAATAATCAAAATTATGTTGTGAAGAAGGATGAGATAATGTTATCTCATAAAAGTAGTCACGGTGAATATTATACACAAATTTTAAATGATCTTGTGGAAGAAGTAAATGTTGATGATGACAGTCTTATGAAGTGCTCAAGATAGCAAAAGGAGACGATGCCATATGAGATCCAAGAGTCTCATGGATTTAAAAATAATCATTGGTGTGTGTATGCAGGTTATGAATACAACCACAAAGAAAATGAATAAATTGAAAAGAAGCATTCAGACACAATGTTGACAGATTATGATGAAGAATTAAGATTGTTGGAAAAATGGTTGGTCAATGCCAAGATTGAAGAAGAACGTATAGCTATTGCAGATACATAGTATTCAATGATACCTTATATGAGAGAAGAATTTGAGGCATCAAGAGAAGAGTTATCAATTTTTCAAACTAATTATTTGTCTGACTATGTGAATTATAGGAAACCAGAGGATGCAGAGTTGTCTAAGGAAGGTAGATTTATACTATAGAAGAACAGTATAGACTTTGAAGAATATTACCATGGGTACAAGGAAAACAAAGAAATGAAGACCAAGGAATTAGCAACAGATATATGGAATCTATATGAAGGACAAATCTAGCACATGACAGAGTTGGACATTGAGATTGATGTATTGTAGAAATTGATGATGAAGAAGTTCAGATGGGGATACCATGGGGTAAAAAGGGTAGTCTACCAAAAATTGCAGTTGGATGAAAAGGACTATATCATCAATGTACTTGGAAAACAACAGAGTAATATTTGGGATCGTGGAAAATCTCATACAGAGATGAGGTAGCATAATAACAAATTCAATATGTAGCAGTGAGGCAACAATGCAAGTGGGCAGCAACATAAGGTTTGGGATCCTGGAATATGGAAGACAACAACGAATAAAACATGCAGTATAGCATATGGAAAACATAAACAATGGGATCAAGGAGAGGTGAAGCAATTAAGGACACATGATCAGAATATCATGAAAAAAATTCACCCTGGGATTTTGATGTTGGAGCATTTCCCCTCCAAAATTAACCTTGTTGATTAAGCCTAGGGGATCTTTGATTTACTAACGGAGTCGGTTCCCTAAGATTGAAATTATTGTAAATTATATGTTTTATTTGAGTTCTATATGTGATCTGAAAATAATAAAGACTTGTATTCTTGAAAATATTTACAAGTTTTAATTCAAGTGTTCTTATGCAAATGGATCAATTTTGCAAAAACAACTTGTATAGAAATAACACATTCAAGATGCGTATAAAAAGAAGCAATAACAGTGAACAGAAAACACATAACACAACAAATGATAAAGGAGTTCACCCCTCTCTTGGGCTACATCTCCTGGTCCAGCTTCCAATGGATCTTTTGTATTATTTGCTCAAAGTGATAAAATATGTGCCTTACAATGCTCAAAATTCAAAATAGATGGCTCCAATGGCTTCAAAACGTCCAAAAACCCCTAGCTGGGATTTTTCGGCACCTCGTTTGGCCAAAAATTGAAGAAGATAGGCTTCCTGGAAGTTCCCCTTCAAACTTGTTGTCTCTGGATCACCAAAATGCACCTCTGCGTCCTCAACCTAGCCCCAACGTGCATATTTGTGCTAAAACTTGGCACTGGACGCAACCGCAAAACGATGCGAACTGTAGGACGGTTACACGCCTAGCCCCTAACCGCCAAGTCCATGGGCACATGGGCCACCATATGACTGCGCGCATATACACAAAGGGGTCAAGTTTCAAACCATATGGCAACGGGTTGGAGGGCGCGCGCGCCGGTGGTTCCATAGCATACATATATGACCATGGGTCGGGGCTAAGCCTTGGTCCGAACCGCGCCCCAACTCTCAACATATATCAATTTAAACAAATTAAAACTCAGATGTATGTTAAGAACCACATGTGGGCACGCCGGTTGGGCGGCCCTTCCCAAGGTTCTTCCCCTGCCTGGAGGTCGCAGAGTCGAGTCCTACCAACTACCAAAGTTTTAAACCATTGTTTAGGTGACATGTGGCGGCCATTGATTGGGCCGCATTTCACCATGTCATTCGCCACAAACAAGCCATGTGTCATACGCCAACTCATCCACATGACTTCCAACCAACACCTGCCACGTGTTGTACGTCCCTGCCACGTGTCGTACGGCTCTGCCACGTCAGCATCCGTACGGACTGTACATTTTTTTTTGCCTGTTTGTCGATTTGAACAGAACGCGATATCTCCCTCATCTGAAATCCATTTGAACCCAAACGAGTTGCGGTGGGTTCGTGACAACAAGGCCTACGCACCCGTTTGATTTGAAGTGATTCCGAGCACTTTGAATTTTGAGCAAAATTTGATCCCCTAGATCACACCTCCCCATTGGAAAGATTTTGGACCTCCAAAAGACTATTTTCGGTCTATCTGAAGATGAGGGTATATTTCCCTCACATTTTCAACCTCAATCCACTTGGCTTTGCTTGGATTTGTGCCTTTAAGACCAACTCGGAGATATTCCACATTTCCTCATTTTGAAGTTATTATTCTCCTGTCAAGGATTGTGTCTTCATGCAGTTCTGTAAGATATTCTGGGGAGAAATCATCTATAGAAGGAATCTGAACATGTTCTCCTTGATCATCAATCAAATGAGGCTCATACAATTTCAAATTCTCAACATTAACAAC
>ML791746.1:232681-244112 GCA_009831015.1 Picea engelmannii | reverse complement strand
ACAACAAATGATAAAGGAGTTCACCCCTCTCTTGGGCTACATCTCCTGGTCCAGCTTCCAATGGATCTTTTGTATTATTTGCTCAAAGTGATAAAATATGTGCTTTACAATGCTCAAAATGCCAAATAGATGGCTCCAATGGCATCAGAACGTCCAAAAACCCCTAGCTGGGCTTTTTCGACACCTCGTTTGGACAAAAATTGAAGAAGATAGGCTTCCTGGAAGTTCCCCTTCAAACTTGTTGTCTCTGGATCGCCAAAATGCACCTATGCGTCCTCAACCTAGCCCCGACACAGATATTTGTGTTAAAACTTGGCACTGGACGCAACCGCAAAACAGTGCAAACTATAGGACGGTTATGCACCTAGCCCCTAACCGCCAAGTCCGTGGGCACATGGGCCACCATATGACCACGTGCATATACACAAAGGGGTCAAGTTTCAAACCATCTGGCAACGGGTCGGAGGGCGCACGTGCCGGTGGTTCCATAGCATTTGTATATGACCGGGGGCCGGGGCTAAGCCCTGGCCCAAACCGCACCCCAACTCTCAACATATATCAATTTAAATAAATTAAAACGCATATGTATGTTAAGAACCACATGTGGGCATGCCAGTTGGGTGGCCCTTCCCAAGGCTCTTCCCTTGCCCGGAGGTCGCAGAGTCGAGTCCTGCCAACTACCAAAGTTTTAAACCACTGTTTAGGTGACACGTGGCAGCCATTGATTGGGCCACATGTCGCCATCCCATTCACCACAAACAAGCCACGTGTCATACGCCAAATCATCCACACGACTACCAACCAACACCTGCCATGTGTCATACGACCCTGCCATGTGTCGTACGGCTCTGCCACGTCATCGTCTGTACGGACTGTACAAACTGTACATTTTTTTTTCCTGTTTGTCGATTTGAACAGAATGTGATATCTCTCTCATTCAGCGTCCGTTTGAACCCAAACGAGTTGTGTTGGGTTTGTGATGACGAGGCCTACGCACCCGTTCAATTTGAAGCGATTCTGAGCACTTTGAATTTTGAGAAAAATTTGATCCCTTGGATCAATATGTCTTGTATAAGCTATGGTTTGTTAAAATGAGATTAGTTTGAATGTAATCAAATATTCCTTGGTTAACAAGATCTCGAATGAATGAAGACCTAGAGATTACCTAGGGATAAAGAGACATTTTAGGAGTGATTGAGGTTATTGTGGATCTGAGATATATTAAGGTAGTTGTGGATTTTGTGGATCTAAATAGATCGAGAAATTTATTCTTCCTTGTATATTTTGTAAGCCTACGGGCATCAGAAATTGAAGGGATCAGATCTAGTTAGACAGAGAGAGGAAGGGTGTGAGTGTGAAAGGCCAAGTGTGATCAAAAGGAAAAGAACAGGCCAATTGAATATAAAATCTAGCCAGGAAGTTTGAAGGCCTTGTGTAAATTGTGTATAGATCCATTAATAGAATTCAATGTGTTTATGGGATCTTTGTGTTAGTGTGAGATTGAATATCCTTTTACTGTATTAATGTCCCTATGTTAAGTTATTAAGTTCGGATGGGAATTTCCCTAAGTGTTGTAGCTTAAAACTATATTAGAAATCCTAAATTCAAAGAATGAAATATCAGGAACTTGACTTAAGATAATCGGGGATGATTTAGTTTTATCCTTACTCTGTGTGCAAAGAGATATCGAGAGTTGAATTCCTATGAACTTCATGAAAGAGTGCAAAACCGTGGGGTTGAAAGGTGAATGATATCGAAATGAAGGATTAGGTTCTAAACACTTCACATAGGTTTTAGTTTTGTAGAGGAAAAAGGATTGATCATGAACTGTTGGATCGAGCTGGTGATTAAACAAGAACAGTTACATTAAAATTATAATGTGGTTTGGTTTTATAAACAACGAAGGATTGTGACCGTCGATCATCATTGATTGAATGGTAGAGATTTGTTTAAGTCTATTGGAGTTATAGCTATTAGAGTTAGCATTGGAGGACTATTAATCCAAATGGATCCAAAAAGGCCAAAAATTCACAATTCTTGGATTTAGATGAAAGCAACGCCATCATGTAGTTTTCGTCATGCCAATTCTGGCAGTATATTCTTTTTCGAAAATGGACTCTATATGTGAAGGATATCGCGATCTGAAGTTTTCAAAAAACAAGAAAAAAAGTCAAAGTCAAAGTCAACAGTCTGTACTGCTGACGTCAGTAGTACATCGGCATGACATGGAAGATGACATCAGACTGACATCATGATGATGTCATCATGTTGACATGGAATCACTAGAGGTTGACACATGGCATGCATATTTGGCATTTTTGGGTGCTGATTTGGCAGATGATTGCACTGTATAGATGCTAACGTGGCAGTCCTACAGTGACGTGGAAAACCCTGGTGTAGACACATGGTAGTAAAATAGGATGCATGTCAGTGACGTGGAAGTGAAGTGGTAGGTTGAGGAGGTGACACGTGGCATACAGTGATGACTCGGCAAGATGACTAGACCGGTGACTCGACAGGGTGACTATGTACTAAGTTGGCTCGAGCGAGTCATATGTTGCAAAGTGGCCCAATCACAAGGCACCACGTGGAACACTAGATCAGGACAATAAGGCCAAGTCAAAAATTTGTTTGGAATTCCAGTGGTTCTAACTTCTGACCTTATCTCTAGGCAATGACTTAACAACAATCTGATGATTGGGGTGGAGAACAGGCACGGCTTGACAACACCGCCACCACCTGGTGTTTTGTTTTCAAAATGGCGGATGGTTAGGGTAGCATCGGTCGGTGGGGGGATACCTGTCGATGAGGGGCTCGAGCACATGGTCTTCCATGTGACCAAGTGTAGGGGGAGCAATGTTGTTTGGATGGGCACTCAACCACATGGGTGCTCACACGACCAAGGAGCTAGACCAGGGGTTAAACTAGCGAATGCGGGTGTCATGTGGACTAGCACTCGGCCACATGGTGTGCCATATGAGTAGGATCCAATAAAAATGGGGCGTGTGCCATATATTGTTTCCAAAAGTGGGTTTTCCACTTAGAAATTTGTTTTTTAACCAATTTTCAACTAATTTGGCCTGATTTTAATGGATTTTGGCCCTAAAAGAGAGGATCTGGAGCCCAGATTGAGGCCATATCTTGGGGAGAAGTTGGGATCTGATTCCCAACTAAAATCCTATATAAATCCACCCTTTTTCCATGCAAAACAATTTCATAACAGAAGAAAGATGAAGAATTGGTGAAGTCCAAGCCATTTTTATGCAAGGAAGCTAGAAGAGTAGCGGAGCTTTGGAGGCCATTTCTAGGAGTTCTATTCCACCTTTTTCAGTGTCATTTTTTGCATTGAGTTCCTGAGATAGAGTAGGAAATTTTTATGTCAGTCAGAGAACAAATTGATGTAATTTTGATGTACTTTTGAAGCATTGAAGATTAATTATAAATCCTCCCTCACTAAAGATAGGCCCGGAGACATAGGAAAATTTGTCAAACTCTGTTAACAAGTTTTGGCATTATGGTTTGTTGTTTGTAATGCTCATTTTATGTTCTTCATTATTTATGATTGTTGCAACATTATTTCATTAAAAATCCTTCTTCTTCTCTTTAATTTCTAAATGGTAAATCAACTCATGCAAAATACTTAACCAAGTCATTTAAAAGTTCATTTCGGATCAAATACCCCGACAGACAACAGCCTAATCAATGACTAATATTGATCGGGAAAGATAGATCAATGGCAGAGAAATTTTTTGATGGTCATCGGAGTGATACACAATTGGAAGGGAACAATGAATACTAGATGTTGATCAATGGTGAGGATTTGTTCAGGATCATATAGATCGATGGATCTAAGAAGAATGCGTGGAGGTGTTTTAGTGGCCATATCTTATCCGAGAAAAGTATTTAGAGTTGTTATATCGAAGAAGAAGATCTATTCAGAGAGACTATATCGATGGCTAAGATACAAAGGCGTGGATACGTGTGATTGGAGACAACTATCGAAGAAATACAATGGTCATAAATATCAGTAGAGGAGAGACCCCAACCAACGGTGCATATTTATTTGGATTAATCCAGATCAATAATTTAGAAGGAGACACGTGGCGAGTTGACCATCAAGACCAAGGTCATAGTGGAATGAATGAAAGTGATTATGATCGTTGATCATAGAGAGATCGACAACATAGGATTTTCAAAGGGATTCTAGTTGGTTGTAGTATAAACTCATCGGAGCAAGTCCATCGAAGTCTTGCAGCTTAGTTGGAGTCTAACAGGAAGAAATTATGATAGTGTATTAGTTAGAAAAGATTCGAGGGAAATGATAAGTGCTTATTCATAGTGCTAGGTCTTATGGAAGTATAGTGCATGTATTTGAAGTCTTAGTGTTAACAATGATAAGCACTCAGTCATAGCATTGGTCGTATGGATGAGAACGGGTTTAGAGGCCTATTAAATATTTAATTTGGGAACTAGTGGGATATAAAGAATATGATACTATGTCAAAGGATACTTTGAGCCTGGATTAAGAATTTGAGAGCAACTCGAGAGTTGTAGTTACAAGGGAGTTGATTCTTACTTTGCATCTGTGGGGTTTAGGCCAAGAGATTGTCATCAAGACAGTAAACAATGTCCACAGTAAAGAGATAAGAAATATGGACCTCATATTTAAGAGAACTTTAAATGTTCATTCCATTAAACACCAAAAAGATTATGATGCATAAAAAATTTGGAAACTCAAGCTTCAAATCAAAGTCTTTGGAAATACACTAATCTAGTATCCCAATTAGTTCTCTTGGAGTCCCAAAAAATAACATAAGTCTTTGAATACAAACTGTGTCTTTAAAGAAAATATGTTCATTCACCCTTCAAAGAGGATTGGGATGAGTCTCGCACAGACCATAAAATTAAAATACCTAGAAGATAAGAAAAAAGCAATCAAGGATCGGCCTGGTTTTCACAAAATATAGAGAAATAAAAGAAATTATGACAAATGATTGGGGTGGGAATAGAAATAAAAGTGGGAAAAAAGTGACTGCTTGACTCCCTATGATGTAAAGTTCTCATAACCCTTTACTTGGTTGGAGGTGTTTCTTTTATAGATGCATGTTGTGGTTGAGGTGGCGTAAATGGTGCAATTGTTTCTTGATTTTTTGGCTCGATAATTTTGATTAATGCTTTCTTCAACCACTCCTTAATATACTCCCTTGAAGGAGATACAGTAATTTCATGCTTAGTTTTAATTTCAAATAATTCATTTTCAAATTCTCTCAGATCCATACCTGATTGATGCAACGTGTCATCAACTTCATCATCTCTATTGATATACCATACTAACCATTTTTCAACTTCTTCTTCGGAAAATTCTATTGTTTCAGTGAATTCATTTACCAAAGCTACTTTTAATGCATTAAGTTGTCCCATTATGTTTTCCTTTGATAAGATCATGGTATCCATCAATAAATTAGGACCATCTAGTTCCTTCATAAGATCCACAAGTTTAAGGAAAAAATCATTTATTTTTGTTTTTTAAAACATCAATCTCATTTATCATTTCTTTCAATTTTTTTATTCTTCTTAGCCAACATGCATTGACTTGTTTCATCCAGTAAATCGAAGTTTTTTTTTCTTTTATGTGGACTTCACTTAAGCTCAATACATTTGCTGAGAATGTACTCACAGCTTCCCTATAAAATCCTTCATCATTTTCCAGGTCCTTTTGCAGATATTCCTTGAAATTTTGTATTCTTGATGAAAAACTAGCAATACTTTGAGCAAGCTCCCAAAATTCTTGAATTATATCAATTCCTTTTTGTATGGAATCGCCAACATATTTTCTTATTGTTTGTAATAAACTTGAGGATCCTTTACATTTACTACTTCTTTCTGGAATGTTTTCTAACACAAGTGTGGGTTGAATTGAATTCAAGGGATCTGCAAATAATGGTCCTAGCATCAAGGATTATTCTAACTCTTTTATATTTTGTTTCAACTTTGAATTTCCCTTTTCCATAGTTTCAACAGACTGCTTCAAAGCTTCTCCAATTGGTCTATGGAACTGTGCAATTTTTTATGGTGCTACTCCATCAAAATCAATTGATGACTTCCATATTTATGATGACCTTTTATTTTTAGTATTAAATTTTTCCAATAAATGTTTTTTGGATTCACGATTGTAGATTGTGTGGTGCAAAGTAAAAAATTCCTCCTTGAATATTTAAGGTTCTTGGGTAATCAAGGCTTCAACAATCTTCCTAGTTTTCAGTAGTCTTTGTGCAGAGCGACTAGGTTCTTCAATAAGATCATCAATTTCCATCTCTCATGGACTTTCCTAGATTTCAAGTATGTTCAACCTTGTTGTTGATGTATTTCTTTTTCTCTTGACATAAGTATATTCAATATGGGATTTTTCAATTTTTTTTCTTGGTGGGTCTTTATCACCACCATCGTTTGCCCCTCCAATTGATGCTTTTCTCATCTCCATACCATTGGTTCTATTCTTCATTCTTGATGGAGTACCCTTTTGGTATGTTGTTGGTCAATTAAGGTTTTTGTATGTCACTTCCCTGCCATGTTTTTTGTAACCTTTATTAGTGTTGATTATTTCTTCCATGTTGTCTAAAACTTGGTTTGTCACGATTTCAGGGAGACCTAGATTATCTATGCCACCTTCTTGAAATTGCTCAACTTTATTTAAATATGAAGAATAACTGATTAATTCCATATGTGAAGTGAATTTATTATCTGGTTCAAAATCCTTAACAAATGTGGCTTCCTTTAAGCCCCATTGGTCATGATGTCCTACGAGTTTGTTGAGGTGGGTTATGTGTTTTATAGTGAATTCTCCAATTTTCCATAGTAGGGAAATGATTTTTTTTTTCCTCCTATCATAAAAGAAATGGGCCCAGGTTTTATATTCTCTACACATTTCATTGACAAAGAATCTATATGATACATAAAATGGGAGAAGAAAAGGATTTTCTTCACCACCAAACAACCTGATAACAATAAATTCTTCAAAAGTTTCATAAACTCCTTTCCCAGAGAGAAAGTTCATTGCTTCAAGAGATATTCTTGATGTACTAGGACCAAAAATCAACTTTTTGAACTCTGAAATAAAATTGTTATGTGTCTATACAAAGTCGAATACCATGCGCAAATTGGTTCAATCTTAAAATCAACATTATTTTCCCTTGGAAAGTCTTCAAATACGTGCCCATAAGCAATGGCATAGATGAGGTAAGAAGTCATAAAGAATTTTTTATTCTTTTTCAAATTACCCAATTGGAAAGAAACTTCATTCGAAATAAGATAACCCCAATCTATTATGGCCTTTTCATGCAAAGAATAATGAAGGGAATATATAACATTTATTGGTACAAATGTAGTATATTCCAGACCAATAATACGGGTGAAAAACCATGCAAATTCTTTGTATGGGTATTTTAGTGAATTTACCTCAATCCTGGAAACACTGAGGTTACTGCTTGGGTCCTCCAAATAATTTCTTAGAAACCTCTACCATCCTTTATGCTTCTTCAGAAATTCATCGACCTCTTCATTTTTAAATTGTAAGGTAGGTGTATGGAGTTGTAGAATTCTAGAAAATGTTGAAGAAGCTAAAGAAATGGGTTGATGTCCTTGCAACTGAATTATTATTTTCTCAGAGTTAAACTTATCTACGCACCATTGAAAAACTTCTTTGAAGTCTATTACTTCAGGAATGTAGCCTACTAATGCTATACCTAAACTCCAAATTAAGTTCATTTTCTTCTTGACTAGAGAAAGATTCTTGTAGTAATTGTATTCCCTCGACCACTCAAAATCTTTATCCTCAAGCCCAAGTGTGTTTACTGTATCTCCGCAATACAACTCATTTTTCTTACTTGACCTTCTTTTTATGCTTTTTTCTTTGAAAATAGGTGGCGCTACTATCGATATTTACATCTTGGAATATTAGTTTTTACTTAATTCCTCCACGTATTGTCCTGATGGTTCAATCAATCATAATTATTTCTTTTAATGTTGCCGAATTGCATGAGATTTAAATTTATTTCATTTTTTATGAATGTTTCGTGAATTTAATAATGGCATTATGCTTACACAAGTGTCAATTGATGTGGCGGGGACAATAAATGTGATGGGAAGTGGTGATGTGATGTCATGGTGGATGTAAAATGTTAATTATGAGAGTGTAATATGGGGAATGGAAAGTGAAAATTGTATAACATGGGACTGTAGGCCTAGAGACTAGAAAAAGGTTATCATATGTTAAGTGGCCCCGCATCTACCTTTTTTACGAAAATTGGTTAAGTATTGAAAAATGAAAAAGGTACAATTTCGTAAAAAAAAAATGGGAAGTGCATTTTCGGTGACGTGCGATTGCAAACTTAGGACATGCAAATCCAAAACTTGTGCTACCCTCACTCTGCATTTTTTGAATTTGGCTAAGTGTTGGAAATATTTTGATAAAGGATAAAAAGACTAAAAGGGAAAAATAAAGAAAAACATGGGAATAATCATATGAATGATTAAATGAAAAAAAAAAATGATCATGAATGTATCTCAATAATGGCCCACGAAGAGAATATACACTACGGAAAAACCTGGAAATTCCTATGTTATTGTACTACCCTATACCAACACGCTTTTTGAGGTGTATGCGACTGTCCTTCTACAAAACTGCTTACATATGAGACTATATCCACTAAGACCCACATACATGTACGAAAAACTCTGCATGACAACTTGTGTACAATGCTACACTTTCCTCTGGCTTCTATCAATTGAAACCCACTTGAGGCTTCCTTTTCTCTCTCTTCTCCTTTAACTGTATGACATATAGATGGATGTCCTTCTCCAGCTATCCAATATCTTGAGTCACAGTCCTTTGTGATCCAACCCTCTCTGCACCAACACTTGGACGAAATGTTTTCACCCAAATAGTGACATCTCCTCACTCTCGAGTAAGAAAAAATCCTTCTTTGCTTCTGTTGGCACTGAGAGTCACCCCCTGACTGAAAGAGGATAATCCCAGTACCCATCAAAATGTTTGGTGGATGTTGGTTTTATGAATGGAGTTCAAATGGACAAAACTCAATACAAGAATGATTTTAACACAAAAACTAGACAGGCAATGCACAGGGAAGTGAGGGCCTCATTAACTTCAATCAGTGATTTGAGTTTAAATGTGAGAAGAATGAAGACTTATTGAGAGAGGTGAAAAAGACCGCTATGGGAATTTAGATTTCAAGCAACTTGGTGAAGAAAAACCCAGGCTCAAGTGCACTCTTGAACTCAAGTTTCAGACACTGAAATATGTCACAACAACATAATAATCAAACCTACATTTCCATGTGACTACAACAACTTGACTGGATCCTCCATGCCCGATCCTTTCAGCGTAAGAGGGAATAAGACAACAAAGAATATAACTAAAACTGGTCACATCAATAATGTAATCAAACCTACATTATAATAGAACTACAACCCTCAATTGGATCCTCCATGCTCGACTGTTTTAGCACAGTTTTTACAAAGAGATGAGAGAAGTTGACTTCTATTAATGCAAAATTCTCAAGTTTGATACATAACCATAAAATAGCTCTGGCATCAAAATATTACAAAATAGGGAGCTCTGCTCAACCAGTTGACGACCTTAACAAAATCTTGAATTGATCTATTTATACTCAGATCAGTCCACAACTACCAGGGGTGTGATTTGGCCATCCATTCAAATCCTTAAATTTGTGCCTTCTTCTGTCAGACTGAGCATGTATCCTCCTATCAGACGCAAACTCAACTCAACATGGTCCTATAGGAAAAACTGTGCATGGGGGTACCTCGTGCTGACAGTTCCATCTCCACAGCCAGATCCTCCATGATTTCTAATTACTGGGTGATTCGAGGTTTCAACCACTAGTATTTTATTTTATTAATTGAACCCTCGTCGGGATCGGGATGAGGCTTAATGCCAAGGGGATTTCCATGCACTACTCTCGTATTTGACGCTTTATGATCACATGATTGCGGGGCCGTCAAAGGCGGTTTGGACCCAGACCACTTTTACGCCCACAATTCACCACTAAATGCCACGTAGCTCTTATGCTATACCATGGTTTTGATTGCGGGACTGCTCAAGAATCTTATCTTTCAAGCATGTTGCATCCCTGCAATGGAGAGTGGTCATTGATCTGGCCCTGACCCGCAATCTGGGGCACCTCTGCTAACTTAGCATTCCTGCTAAAGTTTATCTACCCTCCAACTCTAGGATCCTTCTAACCACACTTAGATATGGCACTAATTTTGGTGTTGAACAAGAACACTTCCCGGAGGATGATCTGATGTGGAGCCCTGACGTCACTTATGCTGACAAGTCGCAGACAGAGGAGTGACATGTGTCACTCGAAAAAGGTTGAAGACATGTCTGAAAATTCTAGAAATGAGTGTCATGTGTCAGTGTTAGATGGATTCCAATTGTCATGACTGATAAGGGTGCCACATGTCTGCACTGATGGTTGCCACGTACTTTGGACTTCGGAGCTCGAGAGGGGTATTCATGTAGAGTTGGCACAAATATGGGCTCAGAGTGATGTGGCGACCTGAAGTGAACGACGAACGTTGATTCGGATGGACACACAGTAGCGATCGATGGAATTTAGGTGAAAACACACTGGAAGAAATCGGGAGTGGAGATGCTAAAAATACCGAAGTTCGAACTCCTGAAGTAAATGATGACCATCCGATCTGGAAGGACTCATGGCAAAGATATGCAAGTTCAGGAAAAATAAGTTCGGAGGAAAGTGAGAAGAAAAGCTTCGAAACTCCCGAAGCCTGAACTCCTGAAGTGAATCATGACCATCCAATCTGAAAGGACACATGGCACTTGATCTTTAACTTCGGGAAAAACACTCTAGAGGGAAATGGGGTTGGAGATGATTAAACTCCCGAAGCAAATATTGACCGTTTGATCCGGAGGGACACGTGGTTCTTGATCTGCAACTTCTGGGCTTCCACCTAGTCTTTAAACCTCATGCAACTCTAACATTCCGAAATACCCAGAGATGATGATATGAAATGCTCCTAGGATCTCTGTCGTCGAAAATTGAACCCAACCTTTACTTATATTCTAAGCACGAAATGGGTTGCTTTTGAATGTTGCATTTGGATGCTTCTGTGCAGCAAAGGACTTGGTCATCCTGCGACCCTTTTACAGCTATATGTGATAACATTTGGCTCCACAAGGGATGGTGTTAAGAACCAAATATCAATATATCATAGAAAAACCTCGGAATAAGTACTCAATGCCTTGAAAAAGAGATAAATTTAGATAATAAGCCTCTTCGAGGGGGAAACCTCCTTATGCCCACATAAATGTACAATTACAAGATGATTCAAAATGAAAATGTCTCCTTGGTATATATAAGAGACTAGG
>ML791746.1:198606-227018 GCA_009831015.1 Picea engelmannii | reverse complement strand
TCGAGGGGGAAACCTCCTTTTACCCCACTTAAATGTTCAAGTACAAGATGATTCAAAATGAAAATGTCTCCTTGGTATATATAGGAGACTAGGAGGTATAATTACAACTAATGGCCTAAATCCAACATAAATAAAATAACATTCCTAATATAATCTGCCCCAATTAAGGGGTAATAAGCCATTATTTAGGGCTTAACATATGGCATGCACCTTGCGAGCTACCAAGAACAAGCAGTTTCAATGCCTTAGTTGTTGGGTTGTGGAGTCGAGCTCAGAAATTTGTTGAAGGAAATAGGTTGACATGTACACTACTCTACTTGAAAAGAAAGAAAACACACATGCTCCTGAAGGAGTGTATTTATGTACAAACCTACATTAACTGATTTTTACAAAGTGCTAGGTGAAAGCAAACTTACACCAGAGCCATTAAAGTAACCTCCCAACTGAAAATTTATTTACTCTGTCACTGATCCACAAAGGATAATGAAACTGTGACAACAAATCGATTACATTCTTCATCTCTCCTCCTAGTGTTGAAGGTAATATAAATTTGGGAGGCTACAATACATGGAAAAAATGCAACTCCATGTATAACCCTACAATGTCATAAAATAGGTGACAAAACTTACTGGGTTGGTAACATAAATCCTTCTCTGTCTTATAGTTGCTCACATCTGGTTGAATGTTTGTGGCAAGTACAGGTGAGTGAAAGTCTGATGCAGGTTGTTGATCCACTTCTCCTTGGTCTGCTTCGATCACATATGCTAGATGATGGCAAGAAAACTCCTCGTGTATATCAATGGATAGCTCTTTTTCTTTAACATGTTGTCCTTGGCAGAAGATTTCATTTTCATAAGAAGGTCGGATGTTAATTCCCTTTTCTTCGAGAAACACCTCGACATCTTCATCACTATCTCCATAATGATCAAATGAAGGAGGAGCCTCAAATGCACTACCAAAAGGTATCTTTTGCCCAACCTTAGAAAACTTCTCTTCATTATTAAACATGGGTTGCCTTTTAAGATTCAATCCAGGAAGCAATACCTTATCATCATCATATGAGTCAAAAATAGGTTGATCATATATAAGTTCTAGAGATGAGATAAGTTGCACATTTAGCTCTTCCATTTCTCCTCCATGGCTCTGCCAAGGATCATATCCATAATTATCATATACAAGAACCATGCTACAAGGTTCCAAAGAAGCCATGAAGAAGCTATGTTCTTCATCATCTTCACTAGGATACTCATCAGAAATTGGTTGTTTTTGGTCAGTATTTGAAATGACTCCTTCATCATAAGAAGGAATGCCAAATATATATATCTCATGAAAAGAAATATCATCAGCATTTTCTTGAAATTTCAACCTCTCTATTTCTGCAGAAAGTGATTTTACCAATTTTATCAACTCATCCAAGGCATCTCCTTCATTCTCATAGCATTCGTAAGAAATAAATATATCTTGAACACAATCTCTATACTCCTCACAATAGCTATGACAAATTAACTCAGAGGAATAAAAATTTTGATAATGCATATTGAAAACTGCATGAAATTGTTCTAGGGAAGAGATGCTAGCAGGGGGCAAGGATTGATACCACTCACGAGCATATCCATCTAATGAGTACATGAAAATCTTCATTAATACATCCTCATGACGTATTTCCCACTGATGCATAAGTTCATGAAACTCAAGTAGATGCTTTGTAGGGTTGTCATCTCTATGTTCTCTAAATATGGGGAAAAAATCACCCCACTCATCCATAGTAGGAACAACATTTGGAAAACCAAGAACAACAGAGAAATTAAAAGGAGAAAAACTTCGAGCCAAGATGGCTTCCATCTGAAAATATGACTTCTTAAACTTGTGGGGTCATCGCTGGATTCTTTAATCATGGAGTCTCCAGGTGAATGATATGCAGTCTGAATGTGGTTGGTCTTCATTCACCATCGAAGATCAGATCTGATCGTTGTCGTTTTCCCAGGAAAGATATCTTCACTTCCATCCCCGAAAATGGCACCATTAATGTTGGCACTAAGAGTCACCCTATGAATGAAAGAGGATAAGCCCAGTATGCATAAGAATGTTTGGTGGATGTTGGTTTTATGAATGGAGATCAAATGGACAAAACTCAGTACAAGAATGGTTTTAACACAGAAGCTAGACAAGCAATGCACAAGGAAGTGAGGGCCTCATTAACTTCATTCAGTGATTTTACTTTAAATGTGAGCAGAAGGAAGACTTAGTGAGAGAGGTGAATAAGACCACTATGGGCATTCATCTTTCAAGCATCTTGGTGAAGAAAAACTCAGGCTCAAGAGAAATATTGAACTCAAGTTTCAGACATTGAAATATGTCATAGCAGCATAATAATCAAGCCTACATTACCATGTGACTACAACAACTTGACTGGATCCTCCATACCCGATCCTTTCAGCGGAAGAGGGAATAAGACAACAAAAAAGCTGACTAAAACTCATCACAACAATATTGTAATCAAACCTACATTACAATAGAACTACAACCCTCAACTGGATCCTACATGCCTGAGTGTTTTAGCACAGTTTTTACAAAGAGATGAGAGAATATCACTTATATTAATGAGAAAGTCTCAAGTTTGATACATAACCAGAGAACAGATCTGGCATCAAAATATTACAAAATAGGGAGCTCTGCTCAACCAGTTGACAACCTTAACAAAATATTGAACTAATCTATTTATACTTAGATCAGTCCACAACTACCAGGGGTGTGATCTGGACATCCATTCAAAGCCTTTCATCTGTGCCTTATTCTATCAGATTGAGCATGTATCGTCCTGTCAGATGCAAACTCAGCTCCACATGGGCCTGCAGGAAAAATTTTCCATGGGGGTACCTCGGGCTGACAGTTCCGTCTCCATGGCCAGACCCTCCATGCTTTCTAATTACTGGGTGATTCTAGGTTTCAACCACCAGTATTTTCTTTTATTAATTGAACCCTCATCGGGATCGAGATGAGGCTTAATTCCTAGGGGGATGCCACGCGTTGCTCTCAAATTTGACGCTTTATTAGCACGTGATTGTGGGGCCATCAAAGGAGGTTTGGACCCATACCACTTTTGTGCCCACAATTCACCACTAATTTCCATGTATATCTTACACTATACCACGGTTTAAATTGTGGGACCACTCGATAATTTTATTTTTCGATAATGTTGTGTCCCCGCAATGGAGCACGGTCGTTGATCTAGCCCCGGTCTACGATCTGGGGCACCTATGCTAACTTAGCGTCCCTGCTAAATTTTATCTGCCCACCAACTCAAGGATCCTTGTAACCACACTTAGAGATGGCGCAAATTTTGGTGTTGAACAAGAGCACTTCCCGGAGGATGATCTGACATGGAGGCCTAATGTCAATTATGCTGATGTGTCGTGGACAGAGGGGTGACATGTGTCACTCAAAAAAATGTTGAAGACATGTCTGAAAATGCTTGAAATGAGTGCCATGTGTTAGTGCTAGATGGATGCCACGTGTCATGACTGATAAGGGTGCCACATGTCTGCACTAATGGTTTCCACGTACTTTGTACTTTGGAGCTCGAGAGCGGTCTTCATGTAGAGCTGGAAAAAATATGTACTCGGAGTGACGTGGCGACCTGAAATGAATATTGAAGCTTTGCAGTGAATGACAAACATTGATTCGGATGGACATGCGGTATCGATCGATGGACTTCGGGTGAAAACACACAGGAAGAAATCAGGAGTGGAGATTTTGAAAATCATGAAGCCCAAATTCCTGAAGTAAATGATGACTGTCTTATCAAGAAGGACACGTGGTAGAGATCTACAACTTCAGGAAAAAGCAGTTCGGAGGAAAGTGAGAAGAGAAGCTTTGAAACTCCTGAAGCCCGAACTCCGGAAGTGAATCATGGCCATCCGATCTAAAAGGATGCATGGCACTTGATATTTAACTTTGGGCAAAACACTTTGGAGGAAAATGGGGTTGGAGATGCTGAAAATCCCTAAGCCCAGATTCCTGAAGTAAATATTGATCGACCGATCTGGAGGGACGCATGGCGCTTGATTTGCAACTTCGGGGCTTCTACCTAGTCTTTAAACCTCACACAATCCTAACATTCTGAAAGATCGAGAGTCGTTGATCTAAATGCTCCTGGGATCTCTACCGTCGAAAATTGAACCTGAACGCTGCTTGTATTTTAAGCCCGAAATGGGATGCTTTTGAATGTTTCATTTGGATGCTTCTTTGCAACAAATGACTTGGTCGTCCTACGACCCTTTTACAACTATATGTGATAACAGCTTCTACACTCTCCACACTAGCAAAATTCCTTCTTTGCTAGGTCCAACCTTGATCTCTCATCAAGGTATCTGATCTTGACATCTCACCAAAGATCCCAACATTTTCATCTGACCTTGGTATCTCACCAAGGATCTCTTGATCTTGGCCTCTCACCAAATATCCTAATCTCGGTATCACACCAAATATCACCTTGACCTTTGTTGGCACAGGGGCAGACCCAGGGTTCACTCCAAGAGCGCACCAACAAGCCCTAGCTATTGGCCCTTTCGGCAACACCTGCGAAGTAGATGCAGTCTCACCCGAAGCAGCGATGAGGAGGTTGCAGGAAAACGATGTCTACAACTAGGGGAATATAGTGTATCTTGTATAACAACAATCATGGTATTCATATATCACTTATCAGTGATATCTACTATGCGCAGCTATATATATTAATATAACACAGTAATGAAAATAACAGTATAATAATGACAGAGATCAAAGCATTAATCACCCACATAACACAAGTTATACATGGTTCACCCTCGCTCCAAGGCTACATCCACAAAACTGTGCTTATGATATATTAAGATAAAGCTTATAGTTCTGATATGCACTCTTTGGCCAATAGATCCTCTCTCTCCTTCTCTCTTTCTCTCCCCCTTCCTACGCACCCAGCTGCAGGATCTGATCTTCACACCCAGCTGAAGATCTTACAATACTAGAAGGCTCTCACCCTCATCACTTCTCTCTCACAATACAATGACCTTTCACCACAACAATAGAGATAAATCAATAGCAATATCATACCCCCTGACCCAGGTCCTCTTAACCTTTATTTATACATTACAATACCTCATCGATAGCCTTAGGCCTAAACCTAGGTGTCAAAACCATAATTACCAAAACCCTAGGTGTCTAAGACCCTAGGTCAACTTGATCCACTTTTTCCGGACTTCGTTAGCCTGTCTTTCCTTCCTTCTCGTGTGATGCTCCAAAGCATCCAATGGTTTCTTTTTCCACTTCCTGAGTCATCCTCGGTCCATCTTCCTTGCTGATATGTCATCCTCGATCTCCTCTTCCAATGGCTTGCTTTTCCTCACTTCGCTCCATCTTTTCTGCTCTTTTGCTCACTTCAACTCAGTGAAAGTCACTGTGTCTCCCGCGAAGTTCACTTTTTTTCCTTTTCTTCCTTGTTCTCCATTTCCTTTCATAAACAAGGGTCAACAGGCCCCCAACACTCACCTGTGACTCATCCCGAGGCATTTCAGATCTAATCCTTTCATTTTACTTCAATTTTGGACTGCACAGTGCAGCCTTTGTTTTATGTTTTATGCCTCCTTCTCGTCCTTGTGCAGACTATATTTTATGTGTTCGGTACCTAGTTTCAACTTCACCTGGTACCTGAATCCTTTTCCTCATGCCTTTACTTAGAGTTGTGAGGCAGCTGGTTGTCATAGTGCAACTTCAACCGACTCCCATTCACCAATCCTTCTTTCCATTCTCCATTCAATGTCTTCCGCTACGCAGCTTCTCCTTCTGTGATATAGGATATCTCATATGGTCCAAGCCAATGCATTATGAACTTCCTAGTGCGTTTGATAAACTTACTGTCATATACCAGTACTATATCACCTTGCCTAAATATCTTCTTCTTGATGTGTCTGTCGTGGTAGGCCTTTTCTCGTGCCTTTTGAACTTGTTGATGGAAGCCTGCAATGAATCTATCTTCTTCCAGTTTGACTAACTGTTCTATCCTCTCATGAACAGCGCCAGTATCATCCATGTCTATAAATGCAACAATTCTTAATCTCGGTGCCAAGTACTCCATCGAAACAATAGCTTCAAGACCATAAACCAACTTGAAAGGGGTCTTCGTTGTTAATTTCTTGCAAGTGGTTCTATAATCCCAGAGTACTGTTGGTATTCTTAAATCCCAATCATCCATGTTCATGCTGCAAATCTTTGTCAATGTTGTCTCCAAGATCTTGTTGAATGCTTCAACCGTTCAATTTTCTTGTGGATGGTAAGGTGTACTCTTCTGATGGTGGACTTCAAATTCTTCAGTCGAGGCTTCAACTATCTTATTGATGAAGTGTGTACCTTGATCACTCATAACGACCTTAAGGTATCCAAACCTGGTTATTATGTCATCAAATATAAAGCGTGCAGCTATAGTTGCACTACAGTCCTTGACTACTCTTGCTTCAGCCCATCTAGTCAAGTATTATGTCACAGTGATAATATACCTTGCTCCTGTGAACTTTCTTGGTGGGTTTATAGGTCCCACGAAGTCAATGGCCCATTTTTCAAATGCCTGTAGGGTTATCCGCGGTGCTATTGGAATCTCATCTCTTCGGGATGGTTTTCCAACTTGCTGGCATACATCTCATGCTCTGGTATATTCTTTATCATCTCTATGTAATGTAGGCCACCAAAGGCCAGCTCACAGAATCTTCTACGTAGTTGATTTCCCTTCGTAATGTCCTCTTGTGATGCCTTCATGAGATTCTACGAGGATCATCGGGCGCTCTATTTCCATAATGCATCTTCTTAGTATTTCATCAGGTCCCATTTTATATAGCTAACCAACTATTAGTGAAAAATCTTCAACGCGCACCACTAGCTATTTTTTCTGGGAGATTGTATACTTCCTCAGAGCCATTCCTGCTTCCAGGAACTAGACTATGTCTAGGAAGTGGTCATAAATCTTTCTAATGGTGAGCTTTTGTGCATATGGTAATGTGTCCTCCAGACTGGTAGGTTCTTCGCCATGTTCCAACCTCGACAAGTGGTCTGGGCCCTTGTTCCTTTTTCCTGACTTAACTATGATCTCAAAATCATATTCTTGAAATAGCAGAAGCCATCTACAAATTACCCCCCCCCCCCAACATTGGCTTGTTGACTAGGTACTTCAGCGCAGAGTGATTAGTAAACATTTTAAATTGTCCTCCCAACAAGTAGTGGCGGAATGTTTGCAACGCATACACCATGGCTAGTCCCTCTCTCTCTGTAGTGGTGTAATTAACTTCAGTTGTGGACAGCTTCCTACTGGTAAATGCTAATGGATGATCAATGTCCCCTTCTCCAGGTTGTGCCAGTACTGCTCCTAATGCAATGGAAGACGCATCAACATGCACATGAAATTCCTTGCTCCAGTCTCGAAAGACTAGAATAGGTGCAGTCACCATCTTTTGTTTCAGCATGTCGAATCTATGTTGGCATTCTTCTGTCCAACCGAACTGATAGTCTTTCTTTAATAACTTCTCCATTGGCGCAATAATCTAAGCATATCCTTTGATAAATTTCCTGTAATAGCTAGTATGTCCTAGCGCAGTGTGCAGTTGTTTAACTGAAGTAGGTGGTGGCAAATCAACTATAATTGCAATCTTGGATGGATCCACCAACAATCCTTGCTTGCATACAATATGACCTCATAATACTCCAAATAGTGAGAAGAAGATGCACTTCTTCAAATTCAAATTAATTTGACACTACCTGCATTTATCCAGCATTAGCCTTAGACATTCAATATGATTTTTCACAAAACTAAAAATAGTCCAGTCATCAAAGTATGCTTCTAAAAACTTATGCAAAAATTCTTTGAATGCTTCAACCACCACCGTGGAAAAGATGGTTGGGGCATTCTTCAATCCAAATGGAATTACTGTATATTGGTAGGATCCCCACTCTGTGGAAAATGTAGTCTTATGACGGTCTTCCTTGGCGATACAGATCTGATGGTATCCTGAAAACCCATCTATAAAAGAATATACTTCTTGTCCTCCCACATTGTCCAACACTTCATCTATGAATGGTGTAGGGAAAGGATCATGCAGACAAGCATAATTCATCTTCCTGATATCTACGCAAATCATGATCTCACCTGTCTTCTTATCTTGCACTACCATGGGGCTAATCCACTCTAACTCTTCAACAGGTTCAATAATCCCTTCTTCCAGCATTCTGTCAAGCTCAATCTCCACTTTTTCCTTATATTTTCGGTTCAATCTGTAGGGTATTTTCTTGACTGGATTCACATCTGGTTTCAAAGTTATTCTCATCTCTCCCATAGGTCCTTTGATACCCTTCATATCAGTGAACTTGGTCAGGAACAAGTCCTGAAACTCGTGCAATAATTCTGTGATTTTGGCAATGGTAGCAGCGTCCCAGTAATCTTCGACATTGGCAATATTTAGTGTCTCCTCTGTCCCAATATTGACTTTCTTTATCCTTATCAGATTTCCAATGAATGGAAGTTTAACTCCTAGTCCTTCCACATCTCTCTGGCCTTTTGTTTCTACAATATTCACCTTCCTTGGATCATCGTCTTCGTTGGCATTAATGTGGTAGCAGATCTGCAGTTTCTGGAAGGGCGTGGTCCATTCATCCTCTTCTTGCTCCAAAGGGAGGCCAAATGCCTCCTTAAATACTTTATGTCTCACCATCTATAGTGCTTTATCTACTGAAGGAAATTCACTTTCAAACAAAAAGGTGGTTATAAAATTATGGATCATACCTTCCCATTCTAAAGTGACGGGGCACAACTTTGCTTGAAGGTACCAGTTAATCAGGGTGGATCCAGTGTATTGATGAATATATGTACCCATTGTTCTCTAGGAACGTCACTCCAGGCCTCTTTGTAGCTTCGTACGTGGTCCTTTGGGCAACTTCGACCTGTATACCTCACTTCGCAGCTTACTGCTTGTGCTGAGAACCGAGTTGTCATCAAAGTTTGACATTGTTTCTAGTCTGTGATGTTTCCCTTGTGCATTCCCCACCATCTTGTTCGTGTGGCTTTCATGGCCTCATCCATTGCCAACAACCTCTGTTGTGTTGGTACACTTGTCTCAAATTTTGATAAGAAGTTCTCTAAGGGGTTCAACCCATCAAATGTGGGTAGATTACTCACTGTTGTGCCAATCCAGCGAACTTCTCTGGTTAGCCTAGCACATATTATTATAGATACTCCATACATATGGTTCTACCAGTTCTCCAGTGCTTCTTCTGAATCAGATGAACATGTGTTGTCACTTTGCCAACTCAGATTCCTGCCAGCTGTAGGGTTGATATAATCCTTTTGTCTAGCTGTTAATTTGTATATGTTTTCCAGTTTAAATGCATGGTCTTCTTCTCTGATAGGCTTTGTATATCATGGACCCTCATCTGGGTCTAAAGGTACAATGACCCTAAGTCCATCTCTCTCAAATGTCATGCGTCTTTTCTTTAGATCAACAACAGTAGAATTTTCGAAGGCCCAATCAATTCCTAACAATGCAGGGTAAGGGCAGCTATCATCAACAATTTCAATTACCTCAAAATCTGAAAAGGTTCTCACTCCGTCGATGTCCACTGGGACCTGCTCTAATCATCCAAATAGGCTAACCGCTTGCTGATTAGCCATGCGAAGCCTGATAGGGGAATATATCAGCTTGGGTTTTCCCATTAGTGCCCAAGTTTTCTTCGTCATAACATTGACCTACGACCCTAAGTCGAGGACCACATAGTCTATCTCATACTCTCATATCTGAGCATTCAAGTGTAATGCTTTATTTGTCCTTCTCCTTTTTCCAATTTGGTGCACTACCCTATTCAGTAAGGGGTTTATCTTTCCTAGCTCATATTGCTTGATTAAATCATGTAATTCTTATACAATGCCTTTATCTTGAATCAACTTAACACAAGTGCACAAAAATTCCATCAGTTTGCTTACCTCTTTCCCTTCTGTTGGCGATGCAGACAAATCAAAATCCTGAGGCATGCCATATTCTTTGATTTCTAGTTGTCTCTTTGATGAAGATCCTTGACTTATTTTGAACTCTTTTCTTGCCTCATTGAATATCTGTATTTCTTTCTTAGCATCGAACGTTGGGGTCTTTTATGTAGCTTTCCTGACTTCGTGGTCATTTTCAGTCTTTCATTGGGTTGCTTTGTCTTCTCCTGTAGCAGCGCCTCCTCGAGTGATAACAGCGACTCTAGGGTCTGCTCCACGAGGTTCAGCATATATCAGTTGTACTTGTGGGTTTTGCTGAGGTCCTTGTCTTTCCTGAAGTTTAGCCAGCAACACAGGGAATTCCTCTATGACATGCTCGAAGGAGTTACAGTAACTACAGGTTGTGCAAGGATTCTGACAATCCCTTGCTAAATGTCCTGGTTGCGCACAGTTGTAACAGATTATTTGTCCTCGACCTCGACCCATGCCTCCTCCTCGTCCTCGTCCTCTGTATCCACTGTGAGGATTGAAGTTTCCTCTCCCCAGAGAGTTGTACTGCGGAGTGTTTCCTTCTTGTTGTACTTCACCTTGAATCTTGTATATGTATCTCTACCTTTCATGCATGAGATCATAATCTCTACAATATCAATCATCGTGCCCACTCATTTACAGAATGTACAATACAAGTTTGTGGGTGTCTGAACATACTTATGCATGTAGTAGCACTCACCTGGGCGATGCCTATTTTTGCATACATCGCACCATGGTAGGTTAACTTGCTTCAAGGGGCTCAGCACCCCTGAGGCCAAGTACTCATGAAATAAGGGACATTGTTCCTTATCATGGCCTTTAGATATACATCTTACACACAAGATATCTTCCCTTTTGTCTTTTCCCTTATCTTTCTTCATATCCTCGACCTATAAAGACAAACTAGTTAGTTGGCTCATGATATGGCTAATGCCTGAGCTAGATTCTCCCATTGGTGTTGATTCAAGATTCATGGCGATCTCCAAAGATTTTTCCTATGATGTAATATTATGTTGCCTCAAAGGGACTCTTATGTGTGGTAAAAGAGCAGCGATGAACCATTCTGTGTTCTGTTCATCGGGGATCTGAAAATTTAATCGGCATGTCAGGGTCTTGAATCTCTGGTCGAACTCCCAAACAGGTTCTTCTACCCTTTGTTTAATCTCTTTTAGTTTTGTAATACATTGTGAGTCTGACTTAGGTTTCTTAAACTCTGCAATCAGCACATTCTTGATCTGATTCAGGGGCTTAGGCTGTCCAAGTCCTTGGACAAGTTTCATGTACTAGCTCAGTGCACGGTCCCTTAGCATAGTGTTGAACTGGGTTCTCTTGATGGCTTCATCGGTGATACTTTTAATATTCCATACGACTTCACACAGAAACCAATGTTGATCTGGTTCTTTAGATCCACTTCCTCTAAAGATAGGGAGTCTCATTTCATTTGCCATAGAGCTGACCAGGCTTCTTGTTTGAGTAGATGTTGAGATACTAGTAACAGTACTCTGAAGATTCTGGTGGTTCTGACTATTCTGACTGGTAAGTACTGTTGAGACAAAAGGAGGATTAACATTACTTACTTCAGTAGTCCGCGCAGTTCCTGATTTTTCTGGCTCTCTTTGGCGCATTTCCTCATCTTCCCCTTCTTCTGTTCTGGTGGGTTCTGGATTCTCTTCGTCGGTTAGATCTACCTCTTCTCCGTTGTAGAAACCCTCTTCTCTGTAGTTTTTCTTAAACAAGTTCTCAACGTGAACCCCTCGGAATACTTTCCCACTATGTGTATGTCCTTCTTTTGTGTCACTGTCACTGTCCGAGATCTTGAACATTATCCTTTTCAGGTCCGACCAATCTACTGTATCTTCAAGATGTGGTTTTCATGCAAGAGCATCTTGATTCTTAGCTTCATAAAGTGAAAAAAAATTCCTCTGGGTCCTTTGAAAAAGTATCTCTCGGCTTGGCTATACAATTTTGTTCTGTCAACAACAAACTTGGTGATATACCCTCCAATGGTACTATCAAACCAATGATCTATGGCTCGGGATACGATGTTATCAACTTTCTTGACCTTCTGGATTAGCGTCGATGTCCAAACCACAGGAGGTCTAGATCTGATCTCAAATTGTGTGTCAGCTAACCTAGCCAACCACTCGTGTGGCTCCTGATGGATTCCTCCAAAGAAGATCTCGTGAATGTCGATTAAGATGTATCTTTGTAGCCAATCTTCAGTACTCAATTTAGGGTTCTTGTTCTGGGCTTCAGCGAAGTCCTTCTCTTAATCCTCTATCCACTTCTGAATCTTTGTCTTCGATGGGAACCACCTTGACATTCCCTTAAAAAGATTTCGGTCCTGGCAACGGAACCATTTTTTAGCACAGGGGTAGACCCAGGGTTCACTCTAGGAACTCACCAACAAGACCTAGCTACTGGCCCTTTCGGAAACACCTACGAAGCAGATGCAATCTCACCTGAAGCAGCAATGAGGGGGTTGTAGGACAGAGATGTCTACAACCAGGGGAATATCAAGTGGATCTTGTATAACATCAATCACAGTATTCATATATCACTTATCAGCGAGATGTAACCTGCACAACTATAGATCTTAATCTAACATAGTAATGCAAATAACAGTATAATAATGATAGAGATCAAAGCATTAATCACCCACACAACACAAGATATACGTGGTTCACCCTCTCTCTAGGGATACATCCACAAAACTATGCTTATGATATATTAAGATAAAGCTTACAGTTTTGATCTACACTCTTTGGCTAGCAAATCCTCTCTCTCCTTCTCTCTTTCTCTCTCCCTTCCTGCACACCTAGCTGTAGGATCTGATCTTCGCACCCAGCTGAAGATCTTACAATACCAGAAGGCTCTCACCCTCATCACTTCTCTCTCACAATACAATGACCTCTCACCACAACAATAGAGCTAAATAAATGACAATATCATACCCCCCGACCCAGGTCCTCTTGACCTTTATTTATACATTACAATACCTCACTAACAGCCTTAGGCCGAAATCTAGGTGTCAAAACCCTAGGTCAACTTGATCCACTTTTTTCGGACTTCGTCAGCGTATCTTTCCTTCCTTCTCGTGCAGTGCTCCAAAGAATCCAATGGTTTCTTTTTCCACTTCCTGAGTCATCCTCGGTCCATCTTCCTTGCTGATTTGTCATACAACTGAGAGGGGGGGTGAATCAGTTGTTATTGTGCTTAAACAAATTTAAGTCTATTAAAACATTCTTAATCTTTCTTCAAGTGATCATCAACATTATACAACCTATGGACAATAAAAGTAATGAGTATCAGTCACACATAAGGTATATACAGAGACAAATTTTCATGAGGAAACCCATAAGGGAGAAAACCTCTTCTTCTTAGAAATGATAGGCAGTCTTTTAAGTTCTGTACTCATCTATAATTGAGCACCAACTCAATGTGAGGCTGCTACCTCTGTTTTACAAGATGCAACTTGTTTGAGAGCACCAAATCTTTGGTTTCTCTAGCACCCACTAGAAGGAAGCACCAACTCCCTTAATGTTCCAACACCAACTGGATGGAAGCACCAACTTCCAGTTACACAGGCTCCAACCTGTATAACAGAGAAGACTTGTTCTCCCTTGCACCACCCTGCCACCCTGGTTTCTCTGGCTGCAACCAAATGGAAGATACAACTCCCTGTGTTCAAGCTCCCACTTGAACCTCTGAGGACAAAAGTCCTCCCTAGCACCTCCCAACCACCCTAGAATATAAATGATTAATTAAACAACCAACTACAAAGATAAATCGATTCTTACCACTTCTTCTTTGTTCTTTAAATCTGGTCTTCTTCTAACTATTCTGCAATTCTTCTCTTCCTTTGTCTATTCGGCAAATCTGCTCTGCTTCAACTTATTCTGGCATTCTTCTCTGCTTCAACTTGTCCTGTCATTCTTCTCTGCTTCAAGTCTTTTCCTCATTTGTTACTCTTCTCTAAGTTTTATCTCACACTGCGCATATTTTCAGTCTGACACTGCGCATATTTTCAATCTCACACTACGCATATTTTTAGTCTCACACTGCGCATCCTGTGATTTCCTCTTTCTTACAGTTTAATTCATTTTTCGTCCACAACAACCAACCACGCACAGTCTGTCTCTTTTTCTTTTATGCACCACACCCACAGTCGTTACACTTCGCATCGTAATCGACAAAAGAAAACCGTCTAAGAAATTGAAACACCAACCGATTAGGAATCATGAATAAGTTTTGCTAAATGATTCGTAACTGATGAATTAATTGTGAGAGAGAACAGTAGCCCTCCGATCATATTCAAGTTTGTATGCACCGTTGGATGAACTTTATTAATCTTGCCTTTAAATCAGGTTTCAGCTTTTCGGCATTCCTGTGGCCAAGTGTCTCGACACTTCATGTCGCGATCTCCGAAGCTCTGAAACAGAGCTTTTCTACGCTAGCTCCTTCCTCTATATGACCATGGCCATGACCAAGCGCTTATGAAAAAATTGTTTTTCGTGAATTCACATTTCGTGAGTTTGGAGATGAGGCATCTCGACTCTCCAAGTCATGATCCTCGAAACCCCGAGATGGAGCTGAGATCAACAGTCCACGATCTCGATGAATCTACGGTCCAAATCTCATCGTGAATTCACATCTCGCAATTCCTTCGATGGAGGTTCTTGTCACTCCAAGTTGCGATAGGCGAAACTCCGAAAATGAAGCTTAGATCAACGGTCTACGATCTCGATGAATCTATGGTCTAGATCTCATCATGAATTAGCATCTCATGATTCATTTGATGGAGGTTCTTGTCACTACAAGTTGCGATAGGCGAAACTCCGAAAATGAATCTTAGATCAATGGTCCACGATCTCGATGAATCTACGGTCTAGATCTCATTGTGAATTCGCATCTCACGATTCCTTCGATGGAGGTTCTTGTCACTCCAAGTTGTGATAGGCGAAACTCCGAAAATGAAGCTTAAATCAATGGTCCACGATCTCGATGAATCTATGGTCCAGATTTCATCGTGAATTTGCATCTAGTGATTCATTCGATATAGGTTCTTGTCACTCCAAGTCGCGATAAGCGAAACTCTGAAATGAGGCTTAGATCAACGGTCCAGACCACACCTTGATCTGACAGCTGGGATTAAATCGTGATTTTGCATATCGTGATTTCAATGGTTATGTGTCTTTCCTCTCCAAGTCGTGATAGGCGAAGCTCCGAGATGGAGCTGGATCAATGGTCCAGAACAAACCTCGATCTGACGGCTGTGATTAAATTGCGATTTCGCATATCGTGATTTCAGTGGTTATGTTTCTTGACTCTCCGAGTCACGATTCGTGAAACCCCGAAATGGCATGGGATCAACAGTCCCGATCAACACTTGATCGGATCCAACGATCAGAAATGTTGCTTCTCCTCCCGAGCTTACTTTTTTCCACTTACTCTGATCTTGCCATCGATGATCTACCAACAATCCTCTGCACTATCTCTTTTGAGATTAATCGAATCTTCTCTGTAACGTCTTCTCATAATTCCCATCTATTATAGACCTTTTGTACTCATGCCATCTTCATTGTTGTTCTTGCCATCAATGACAAGCATTCACTATCTGTTGAATGTTTGCCAACACCTCAATCTCCTCTTCCAACGGCTTGCTTTTCCACACTTCGCTCCATATTTTCTGCTCTTTTTCTCACTTCGACCCAGTGACAATCACTGTGTCTCTCGCGAAGTTCGCTTTTTTTCCTTTTCTTCCTTGTTCTCTGTTTCCTTTCATAACCAAGGGCCAAAAACCTCTCATTAAAGTTCTCTCTTGACCTTGATATCTCATCAAAGGTGTCTCCTCCTTTACCCTAGACTTTCTTTTATAATTGTGATTTATAATCTAAACCTAATATCCAAAGTGATTAATTACCGAGATCACTTCTCACACTCACTTAAGATTTACATGCTTAGATTACATGCTAATTAATTTTAACACTTTCCTTAAATAACTCAATTAACTAATTAACACTTTTACTTTAATTAATTCCTTTTAACTAAAGTAATCTGAAGGATAGAAGGCTTTCGACGACTTACACATGCTAGACAAATGATAATGCAAAATTACATGTCTAATGCTACCACTAACATAAAAAATTATCACATAACCAATAACAGTATTTTGTAATACATAGATCTTAGCTACATTGATACTTACACATGTAAATCAATGATAAAGTGTTTAATGCAACAATTATAAACAATTCTCATGTTGATTTTGTAGCTTCAGGAGGTATTCCCCCAAGAGGCCAAGGTGTCAGGCATGTGGGAATATTCATTGGCACCATATTAGCCTTTCGTTTTGGTGAAAACCCCCTTGGATTTGAGTGGGGGTCTTCATGGGTCTGGTGATGGGCTTTGTAGGCTTGTGTTGGGGCTTCACACCCACAAGGAAATCTTAACTTGATGTCGACTTGTGGAGAGGATTGTATATAAAGGAGAGAGTTCATTGTGACATCTTAATTGTATAGCATAGAAGAATGGAGTTAGCATAAGTGAGTCTACACTTGTGCTAGGAAGCTTGGTGATTTGAACAAAGGGAAATTATGATAGGGTGTAAAATATGGCCTAGGGTTGAAGACTCTTTATATTTTGTTCTTGGAAGGGAAAAGCACACCGCACGTGTGGGAGAGAGAGGCAACCATTGAAGGAAGATATTGTAAGAAGTAGATTGAGTCGTACGAATTGTTCGTACAGTTTTTTTCATGTACGCGAGTTGTAGTGGGAACAATCATGTACATACACATGTTGTTGTAGGAAAAATCATGTGGTTGTTGTAGGAACACTAACTAATCTCCCTAGATCCACCTAGATCTAGAACAAAACACACCATAACATGACGCTTTCCTTAAGTTTTAGATATTGAATTTACTAATTAAAGAGGGATAGGTGACATACCATTTAAACACCGCTTCCTCTCGCTATCGTCATCCTAGCTCCATTTCAACACTCATACAATGATGATCCTGCAAAAGAATGCAACCAACCAAAGTGATAGTAATAGCATAAACTCAATATAAACCTATGTATGTGATCAAGGAATCATACAATAAAACACAACAAGCTTTATAGGAAAGAATCATATTACTGTATCATATTAAATGTGAAAGAGAGATTACAACCATGGCCTTGATGTCATAAGGTCCCTTCCAACTGTCCTTTGTTCCCCACACACTTCCACTCCAAGAATTATGAGAGCATAGATCTGATAATATTCACAATCTATCTTGATAAAATGTCTCATCTAGCCAAGCTAACAATCTCCAAAGCTCAATCCAATCCAAGCTAATCCAAAAAGCTCCCAACTCAAAAGCAAACCTTCTCCATGAGAGATCCTCTCCTTTTATTAGTTGAAGAGGATAAGGTGAGGAGGTTAGGATGATCCCACTAAATCATGAAAGCGAGTAAGATCCAAACCATTCAGATGCCACCTCACCATGGAAGTTTCTCCTTCTAGAAGCATCGAGAAGATGCTCGTTTTTCCCACGTATGAGCATTTTCGCACCCAACCTATATAGCAACCTACGAACACTTCACGACCTAGCTATGGTGCATCCTGTGAAAATCAGGCATTTTCGCACCCTGCCTATATAGAAACCAGCAAACATCCTCTTTAATAAGGTTTTTACAAAGGAGAATGCAACTTCTTTTCTCAGGAAACATTCTTCTCCCTTCTTTCTTTAGGAACTCAGGCCACTGACCCCTCTGAAGGAAATAGATAGGTTTACATCATTAACGGTCATAGGAATGAAGAAAATAATGTGTAACAGAGATCCCCCCAAAGTATGAAGTTAGAATAGAGTGATAGCTGAAATACTTCATCGAGTGTGTGTAGGGAACAAGGAACAGTCGGTCGGAAACCAGCCAACAAACAAGGAAATATAGTACAATAATATATCATCACTGAGGTAGGCATTCCCATACTCAAAATACAAATGACTCAGAGCATAAATGCCGACATGCAAAAATCCATGTCAAGTAAGACAGGTCATGACCACCAAACATACACTATGGATCCATGCCAATATGACTCAAATCTGAACATAGCCACCAAAAATACACTATGGATCTATGTGTTAAAGACTCAAATTTGATCATAGCCATGAGACATACAATGTGGATCTATGCAATAGTACAAACTGAATATACTCCAATGCACCCTGGATCTGTCAGAAAAGATCCAGGGTCTTCATCTCCACCACTCTATAGTACGAATCTAACCATGTGAATACATGTGTCGAAGTCAAACATGGTAGAAACCACTTGATTACTGGTCATTAGTGAATACCGTTAACAAGTGCGAGGGAAATCACCATTAATGTCAATGAATCTCAAGGTACACTAGTACAATCCAACGAATGTGAATTAATGAGCTGAAGTCGAACACTTGGCGGAATCTCTCGATCAGGGGTCAATAATGAAAACCCATTGCCGAAAGAGAGGAAACCTGCCATTGAGGCATGCAAATTCCAAGGTACCAATTGGTTTCTAAGTCTAATTCCTGGATAATGAGTTGAAGTCGACAGGAAAAGACTCATCACAGGAGGGCCTTAATGTATCCCACATCAATGACATGAAACAAGTAACAAGATTTGTTGTAGATCAGAGTAACAAGTGATTCAAGACTGACTCAGGGATGGTCAATGCAACAGAAGACTTAAAGACTACAGACATGGCTGACGCAATAGAAGGCTTTCTGGGTTGAACTTCTCTTTGAACATATTGACGACACGACAACTGTCTTGGAAAATACTGACTCAGCAATAGGGATCACAGACCAATTTGAAATATTATAAAGGAGTATGACCAAGAGACGAGTGGGTTTTCCAACCTAGACACAAAGAGATTGAAAGGGTGTCATGTTCAAAGGTGACTCTTCCATGGAATACAGGTTTAGACACATTTCTTTCCCAATTTCCCCCCCACCATTTCTGGCGAGTACCTCTTTATTTTTACACAAGCTTGAGGAGGATAACATATGCTTGTAATGTAAGCTCATCCTTCGGATGAGTCCCTCAGCATATGTTTAACGAACCCTAGGAAGGAGCGGTAAGGTCCCACATGGGCCTTTCAATGTTTGTTTTATGAGTCCAAAGAAAGAAAACTCAGGGGGTTTTCATGTTTATAGAGTCTAAAAAAACACTTAAAGAGAACTCTCTCAGTTCCTTTTTCGTAAAGTAGTCTGATGAGACCGAAAAAGAGATGAATTATCGCTCAACAGTCGTTTTCTTCAAATACTTTAATGAGCGTGAAAAGAAAAAGATCGCTCGGCAATCTTTTCATGTTTAAAGAGTTTAAAAAGAGCTTAAAGGGAACTCCAGGGGGTTCCTTTTTCATATAACCTTTACGAGTCTGAAAAAGTGATAAAAGTATGCTCAGTTACATTCCCATTGATTTACGAGCACGAGAAAGAACAAATACTAAGCTCGATAACTTATTCTCATGTATTTACGAGCATGAGAAAGAACAAAGACTAAGATCAGGATTGTTTTCATTTTTACGCAAGATTTAAAACAAAACAAAACTTATGCTTTGACCTGGTTTCATTTTTACACAAGCTTGAACCAGAGGAAACTATGCTTGAGGTAAGTGGTTTCATTTTTACACAAGCTTGAACCATAGAAAACTATGCTTGGACTTCCCAAYGCATAACACAGGGATGGTTGGTACTTAGCCCCCAGCTTAAGAAACTAGCAGCTCAACTTCAGCATGAAGTCTAGAGGCTAGAATCATTCCCCCCAAGATTCATCTCATCCAACTGCAAAGGAGAATGAAATGAAGATTCAAATACTATATGAAGGACTTGACTCAAATAGAGAGGGGGAAGTTGTTTCATTTTTTTAATGATCTTGACACAGGAGAAGAACTATGCTCGTGAATCTAGGTTCAATCCCTAGACCTTTGTTTCATTTTTTAACGAGGTTGCCACAGAGACGAAAAAACTATCCTTGTAACTGGTTTCATTTTTTAACGAGCTTGAAATCAGAAAACCATGCTCAAAACTCTCTTCTTGATCATGGATTCCAAGAGGACAGTGCTCTAGAAGGACACCATGTCAAGCGACAAAACTCGGTCATGGCCTCCAAGAGATCTTCACTCAATGGAAGAAACACACTCTGGGAGGAACACATGTCGAGGATCGCGATAGGGGTAAAGAGATCATTCTCTAAAAACCCGAATGAAGAGATCACCATGTCAACTACTGGATCCAAATCATCAGAAGATGAAGTCATGAGAGACAATGCCACATAATTAACATGTGGCAGGGGCGATACCATCTGCATATAAGAACCATTTAGGGAGGCAATCTAGTCGGGGTCAATGAATGAAAGTTGATCAACAGTCACAACTCATCCATCGTTAGGGAAATATATCACCCGAAAAAGAGTAGACAAAATATCTTTCATGGCATAGACATAATCTTGCCCAAGGAGTAAAGTGAAATCCAAGGGGTCTTGGACTACCATGCCGTCAATGAAGACAGTTTTCCCTCCCAAAGTTATAGGAAACTGAGGAAGGGTCCCTAAAGGTTGACTGGTTCTTCTGTTAAAAGCTAACAAATTCTACGTAACCAGGGCAA
The DNA here is from genome assembly GCA_009831015.1 of Picea engelmannii. NCBI lineage: Eukaryota > Viridiplantae > Streptophyta > Pinopsida > Pinales > Pinaceae > Picea > Picea engelmannii. The sequence continues at coordinate 206,364 of ML791746.1, read as the reverse complement.
GCTGAGGACAACCCAAAGCTTGCCAAGCAAAAGAGGACAAAATGCTAATGGACGCACCTTCATCTATCAACATTTGAGGAACATCCCGACCACAAACTTGCACTGTAATATGGAAAGGAATGTGAGAGGGAAGACGAGGTCCTGTTAGCACACCCTAATTAAAAAGGATGGCCTCATTACTTGGAGGGGGTTTCACGAGAGAAGGAGGAATACCCCCCGACACGGCAGAGTCTGTATCAACGAGAAAAACGTGGGAAGTATCGGGTTTACTCTCAAGCGGGAGAGTAGGATCGACCGATGACGAGATCGGATCGACCACTTGGGTTGCATTCTCCAAGGGGAGAATGGGATCAACGCTTGGAAAAGGATCGACCGCTTGGGTGTCATTCTCTAACAAGAGAGTGGGATTAACCGAGGATGGGATCAGATCGACCACTTGGTCTACTGGTTCAACCAAGGACGTGACCAGATTGACCACTTGATCAACTGGATTGATCGACGGGGGAACGGGATTGATCATTCCATCAACTACAGGTGGGTTGAGAGAAAGCTTGTGATAAGCAGCTGGAAGTTGATACTATCAAACAGTCATGTCTTCTAGGAATTTTGAGGCTTCTTCCATATGAGGGAAAAGATGAGTTAGATGATTCCCTTTGCATAACATACACAAGAACTTGGCTCTAATTTTCTTCTTCCCAACTATATCATGACTAGTTGACGGGAATCCATTAGCATGTTGTTCAGAGGATAACAACATGGGTTGGAGAGGATGTGTAGACCATGCTTCTATAACCTTGGATATACCAGGGAAATCCTTAAGAAGATGGATACCCTTACAAAGCCTACAAGGGTACTTGGGCTTACGGGTTGTTTGGGTGATCTTGACATCATAAACACTCCCAGCATGATCAACAGTAACTGGTTGTTTTCCAACATGTCCGGCAGTGGTTGGAAGTTTGGATCCTTTCTTATTTTTCTTCTTCTTATTCTTCCTTTTCTTCTTCCCATTATTCCCTGAGTTACTAGCTTGAGAGCTTTCACTCGACGAAGAAGATGAAATGGAAGAAGACCTTGCAAGTGAAGAAGGCGAACAAGATCTTACTGGTGAAGACGGTGAAGGATCAACATGAGGTTGATGTTCTTGGGGGGAAGTTCTTACGACCGAACCACTTACTGCATTTGGGAATACCTGAGTGGAAAACAACCACACCGGCCATCCAATAGTGAGACATGGAAGGCTCAAAGTAGCGATGTGAGGAGGACCAATGTTTCCATAAGAAGGAAAAACAAAAGGTTCCCCTGGAGCAGGGGTTCCTTCATTGGTCATTCCAGAAACCGACGCCATTAAATAAATATCCAACCTAGAGTCCTCTAGGGAAAACAAACAACACACATTAAAAATCTAATAAGAAAACAAGCAAACAAAACCTTCTCACAATGAGCACACTAGTTGGTGGTGAAATCCAACGTCACGGGAACAAAGTAAGAAGGGGTTGAGATAAAGTGGGTGGAAAATTTACATTGACGACCTGCTTAACAAACTTATGCCTTGGTGCAAGCTCCCACACATAATCGTGGGTATACCCTCCAAGGAGCCCGAGTGAGTTTGGCCAACGTCGATTCCAGGTACCGTGAAGACTTGCCCCTCCACAGTCACCTCGTGTAAAGAATCTAGAGGGATAGGCCACTAAGGTTACCAATTACTACATTGATTCCTGGGGAAATAGTCGACAGTTCGATCCACGTGCAAAGGTAGGGTATCTATCCCGAAATCAACTTGAAAGGCTTCCACTCATAATTGTGGGTATACCTTCAAGTGACCCCCATAATACGCGCAATCTCTACACCAAGACCAACAAAGCAGGGTGAATAACTCTGCCAGTCTTAATGCGACCTCGTGATTGACCCTTGTGTGACAAGGGCTTCCCAGGACAAAATGTAGTAAGTGGATTTAACTCTCCCTATCACAAGATATTATGTTTGTTTGCAATTTTGGAAAGTTATCTTTCACACCTATTCCAAAGCCCTACAACTAATCTAATGTAGGTTTGCTACCAAAAAATATAAAAACGTCTAATCAATTTTTATAAGCTCTTTATTTTTAAGGCTATTGTTACTCAAAAGGAATATGGCATGGACAACATGGTGCTTTGACCGACTTGAAAGCTATGCAAAGAGATGAAGATGAAATATTTTCATTTCGATGAGAGCTATGCTACGAGAAGGAGAAAACATTTACCATTCCCGGATGCACAATGTCCCAACATTTTAAAAAACTCATCAATATCAATATCTTTAAGAAATGAGCAAAATAGACACCAATACATGATTCATGCCCCCCCCCCGGCCATGAAGGGGAAAAAATTTCAGAATTTAAGACCAAAAAATGCCAAGAATCATGCAATTTAGCTACTTCAAATGCAAGGATGCCCCCAATCTAATATAAAGCAAGAAATTAAATCTTTTTTGTTTCAAAAATTTCACTAAAAGCAATAATGAACTTTCTTAAAACAAATAAACCCAAACTAAAAGTTTTCTTTTAAAGTGAACTATTCAAAAGAAATATGATCTTTCCCTAAACCATTCTAAAGAAAACACACGCTTTGTAATTGAAAGACACTCAAAGCAAGAGACTAATCCTTCAAAACCAAACAAAGAAAATATGGCTAAAAGCAGCTCAAAGAATGTCAAGCAGACTATAAACAGATCAATATAGGCTCCAAAAGTTCAATCCATTTGATCAAAACAAAACTGGGCATCAAAAGATAACAAGACCCAATCCAAAAAAAAAAATTACAAACAAGTTCGCAGCCTAGTAGTGAGGTGCAGTGTGAAAATTAGGCATTTTCACAGTCTAGACACAGGTAGAGTGGAAGAAGGTCGCACTGGACTGAACAGTAGGGTGCAAAAATCAAGGGTTTTTGTAGGCTGTATACAGGTGAAGTGCGGAAATTTCTGTAATAAAAAGGAATTTGGAAAAAGGACAAAGAGTCTAAGTGAAATTTCAAATCCAGAGAGTCTGGATGGATCTCCCACTGAATCAGAGACCAAAAATCAAGCAATCAAAGTAAGGGAAACTATACTACTAGGAAACAATTTGTTCCCCAGTGGAGTCGCCAATTTTGTTATTGGACAAATCAGTAGGTGCAAACACTAACTGATCTCCCTAGATCCACCTAGATCTAGAACAAAACACACCAGAACATGACGCTTTCCTTAAGTTTTAGATATTGAATTTACTAACTAAAGAGGGATAGGTGACATACCATTTAAACACTACTTCCTCTCGCTATCGCCATCCTATCTCCATTCCAACACTCATACAATGATGATCCTACAAAAGAACGCAACCAACCAAAGTGATAGTAATAACATAAACTCAATATAAACCTATGTATGTGATCAAGGAATCATACAATAAAACATAACAAGCTTTATAGGAAAGAATCATATTACTGTATCATATTAAATGTGAAAGAGAGATTACAACCATGGCCTTGATGTCATAAGGTCCCTTCATATTTGGAGAATTGGATAAAGTTACAGAACACAATTCTTGTGTCTCTTGGTATTGATGATTCATCCTTTCTCTTGTTGTATGTTTTGTTTTGCTAAAGTAGTTAGGCATCTTTGTGTGTTTATGTTTACAGCTCAATTGGGTAAATTGTGTATAAATTTGGAAAGAATAGACCAAATATGAGATTAGTAAAATATAACATGGTATCAGAGCTTGGAATTTTAAGAGAAGGGGGTCATCTTGAGACACTTTGTTGGCTACAACACTAGAAGAGTGTTGTGCTTATTTTTGTTCTTGTTCCTGTTCCAGGCAGGTCAAGATGGTGAATACATTGAAGCTTGAGGATAGGTTGGAAGGGGAAACCAACTTATGGGCTTGGAAGGAGAGGGTTCTCCTTCTATTGGAAGAGAATGACATCAAGAAGTATGTTGAGGATGTGGTTCCTAGTTCGACTGGTCTAGTAGATTTGGCATTCCACAAGAAGAGGGAATGAAGGCCAAGCAATTATTTCTAGAGTCTGTGAAGGACCACTTGATTCCTCAAATTGTCGAGAAAGAAACTGCCAAGGATATATATGATTCTTTGGTGGGTCTTTACCAAAACAAGAATACTTGAAGGATACTACACTTGAAGCTTCAGCTTCATATTATCATGATGACCAGTGAAGACACAGTTGTTAGTTATCTTATGAATATTACTCATATCCAAGATTAGTTCATAGCTATTGGTGAGATAGTGCAGGATGTTGAGTTGGTGAATGTAGTATTGAGAGGTCTTCCCAGGTCCTGGGAACCATTTGTGCAGGGGATTTGTGCAAGAGACAAGTTGTCGGACTTTGACAAATTATGGACTGATTGTATCTAGGAGGAGACTCGGTTAGAATCTTGGGATGATATGGATGGTGTGGTGAAAAGTAGCAATGATGAGAACTAGGCCCTTGTAGTTAGCACTAGAAATGGTAGAAGGGGTTATCCATATAGAAGAGTTATGTCAAGGAGAAGGGATTCTCCCAAGAGAGAATCATCACCATAGTCGATATGAAAGAAGGATATTAGTAAGATTAGATGTTATGAGTGCCATGAATTTTGTCATTATGATTCACAGTGTCCACACCAGAAAGGAAGAGGAAGAAGGAAACAATAATCAACAACATAGGTTGATGAGGTTGCAGATAGGTTCTGGAGGGAGATATTGTTGGTCTCTAGCCTTTCTGGTACTATCTCTAGTAGGGAGAGATGGTTGGTGGATAGCAGAGAATATTTCCATATGACAGGTGCTAGAGAGTTGTTTGACACTCTCACAGAGAGTGTCTTAGACTTATGTGTGGATCTTGGTATGGGAGGTAAGCATTCATCACGAGGATCTAGTATTGTATCGTTTCAATTGGAGTCAAGAGAGATATTGAGGGTGTTGAATGTGTTGTGGGTGACAGAACTCAGGAGGAGTGTTCTCTCGGTATCGGATATTGAGAGGAGGGGACATCATGTATTTTTTATAGATGAACATGTATTTCTTATGCCGAGATGGTATAGCTTTAGACTAGCAATGGTTCTTGGATTTAGGAAGAGAAAACTATATAGGTTGAGGAGCCATCCTATGAGTGTCATGACTAGTAGGAGAAGAGAGATAGATGAGGAGGAGCAGGTGGCTCCATGAGTAATGAGGTAGGTGACCCCACTAGTGGTACAAGATCAGAGGGAGCTAGAATTCATAGGTAGTCAACCCTAAGGATATAGAAGAGAGGAGAAACCTCCCAGGATTATATAGAGGATAGTGAACAAACAGAAGATGGCCCCAAGAGATGTGAAAACTTAGAGGGAGTCAAGTTTTAGGATGATCATGCGATATTAGAGTGATCCTGATCTCAGGGAGAGTCAGTTGGCTCAGAGGGAGAGATGGTCATCTAGAGGGATTTCCCCCTCAATTGGGAGAGACACATCTCCCAAGACTGACAGACATGTGTCATTGGTGGAGGAGTATAGACAAGAGATTCTGAGGTAGGATTCTTCTAGGGTATATGAAACATCCATGGAGGATCCATGTATTTCAGCAGGTTATGCTATTGTGATAGAGGAGGACAGACATGCGATTCATAGGTAGGAAGCTTCCAGGGATTGTGATACATGTATGGAGTATCCATGTGTTTCAACAGGATGTGTTACACTGACCAAGGATGAAACTAGTCATATATATTTTTCCTCACTGACCGAGGATGTGGCCAGTCAGACATATTTTTCCTCAATGACCGAGGATGTGTCTAGTCAAACAGACTAGATTGTAAGTTGTTCTCTAGTGACCACGGATGTAGCTAGTCAAACAGATTGGACATGAACATCATCCAGTCAGGATGAGTTGAGTGCAATTGTGGTAAAAGATCTTATGTTGACAGAGTTCGATGACCCAGTGAAAGAGGCAGTATTCAGTCCTGACTATTGGAGTACAAATGGAGTGGTAAATCCATATCTATATCTATTATGTGCAATAGTGGTGCATACAGATGTTGGAGGATGGGATACCTCCCTTGATAAGAGGGAGTGTTGATTTTGTAGCTTCAAGAGGTGTTCCCACAAGAGGCCAAGGTGTCAATCATGTGCGAATATTCATTGGCACCAGATTATCCTTTAGATTTGCTAAAAAACCCCTTGGATTTGAGTGGGGGGCTTCATGGATATGGTTATAGGATTTGTGGGCTTGTGTTGGGGCTTCACACCCACAAGGAAAGCCTAATTTGATGTTGACTTATGGAGGGGATTCTATGGTGACCCCCAAGGATTGTATATAAAGGAGAGGGGTCATTGTGACATCTCAATTCTATCATCATAGAAGAATGGAGTTAGCATAAGTGAGTTTTCACTTGTGCTAGGAAGCTTGGTGATTTCTGCAAAGGAAAATTCTTCTAGGGTGGAAAATGTGGCCTGGGGTTGAGGATTGTCTATCTTTTGTTCTTGGCAGGGAAAATCACACCGCACATGTGGGAGAGAGAGGAAACTGCAAAAGGAAGATATTGTATGAAGTGGAGCGAGTTGTACGAAGTGTCTATATAGTTTTTCACATGTACGCAAGTTGCAGTGGGGAAATTCGTGTACATATGTGGTTTTCTATAGGAACAGTTGTGTACATCCATACAAGCTCTCCTGGGCAGGGGCAAGTTCATACAGGCTTACGTCAGTTAACCTCAGCAGGTTATACGAGTGGTCTGCAGTAGATTTGTGGGCAGAGAAGATGTCCATAATAGTGTTGAGATCTAGTTTTCTTGTTTTTATATTGGAGGACAAGGTTGTCCCTAGATTTGGTGATTTTGAGAGGACGAGTTTTATCCTTAGATTTGGTAACTTTGAGAGGATTTCTTTTGGTCCTCAAATTTGGAGAATTGGATAAATTTACAGAACATAATTCTTGTGTCTCATGTTATTGATGATTCATCTTTGATCTTGTTGTATGTTTCTTTGTGATAAAGTAGTTAGGCATCTCTTTGTGTTTATGTTTACATTTCAATTGGGTAAATTGTGTATAACTATGAAAACAATAGACCAGATCTGAGGTGCAGTAAAATATAACAGTTCATATGGTGTTTAATGTAAAAAAATATAACAATGTAATGATCCCAAGCCATTATGCAAGGATCATCACTGTTTGGGTGTCTTTTTAAAACTTTTTCTGAGTGAGGTATTTCGTCAAACACTTTACTGATCTACTTTTTAGATGTGTTTATATGTGTGTATGCAGAAAATAACAGAAAGAGATAACCATGGAACATACCTCAACCATATGCAATAAGATAGACAAGCCAAAACATCTCAATTCTTCTTTATTCATAAAATAGAGAAACCTGCTACAATGAAGATGTCGATCTGGAATGCTCAACAGATGGCCAAGAAGATAGACAATAGATAATAGCTGCTACAAAATGCTCCCTCTAATACAAAAGATACCTCCAAAGGCTGAATAAGAAATGAAGATCAATACAAGCAGATCTGAATGTCAAACTCTCCAGCTGAAGAATGCCACGCTCCAATAAAAGGTTGAAACCCTCAATAACTCGGCCCTGCTGCCAAAAGTGTCCAATCACCCTAAGAAATATGCCCACTGATAGATTGAGTGATGGTAAGAACAACCCAGGTGCCCGAATCTCCAAGATCCCTCTCAATCTCTGTAGATCTGAAATCCCCCACTGAATGGTGTGCCCCACTAGATGACTGAAGCCCTAGATAATTCGGCCCTGCTGAAGGAGGCCTCCAAAT
>ML791746.1:160712-192568 GCA_009831015.1 Picea engelmannii | reverse complement strand
CATTGACTTATAGCTCAAAATAGTCAAAATCATGGAAATCGTCGGAATGCAACGAAACCAAAGCCAACCTGTGCGGAATGGCTCATAATGATGGAATATGATCATCGATACAAGCTGGACCCCACAATGCCTCTCAAATACCCTTGTACTCGCTATAACATCCATTTGGCCACTCTGGTCATCATAAATCTCTACACTGGGATAATGTCCCAAAGTGGGGACATTGCAAACAATCTATATACTAATGTCAATACTCATCACATATATAAGGGTATATCTTCAATTTTTATCCCTAGAGCCAATATTCTTATTAAAACTATTAAATATAATTTCAATAAGTTAAATGTAATTCGACAAATGAAAATTCTTTTCTTTTCTGGCATGATAATGAGAATCATTTATTTTCAGGCATGATAATGAGAATTGTTTCTTTTCCGGTATGATAATGAGTCTTTGGTATGATAATGAGAATCATTTATTTTCTAATATGATAATGAATCTTAATAAGTACAAATTTTGGATCAACGTCATATGAAATAATATTTAATACAAATCAATCCAAACATGCATTTATAGAATTAGAGCGATCATAACAATAGTTGTAACAAACTCAATTTATATACATAGTCAATAGTCTATTGTATCCCAATAAACAATTTAAATCAATATAAACAAAAAAAAAAATTCACATATCATTCAACGAAAAGTACTAACTACAATTTGTTGACTTGTTTACAACTTTTGGGTAGTGTATAAAGAATCTACCAAGGCATATGAAATTATTTGTTTCTCATCTTATCATATCTTAAATTAAAATAGTTTACAAAATTTAAAAGATAAAGAGCAAGAGAGAGAAGAATATGATTTATTGTGATTGTTGGGTATCTGCACATAACTAGTTGTTGAACTATACACATAACTAGTTGTTGAACTATCCATCCAGATTGAATTAATTCAATTTCTACAATGAAAGTGTGTACTTTAGTAGAACCAACATTGCAACGTTGAGACTTAATAAAAATGTAACTGTGTATGCAACAAAACAATGAAGTGTCCCTCTAATGTATATCAAAGGTGACCATTACAATGTACATCCTATGTGAATAATGTTATGACATTGTGCCTCTAATACATCAATCATGTTTGTATATTCAGAAAAATTATTAAAGTGAATTTAAACTAGTGTGAATCTTCCAATCATGGAATTAACAAACTCTAATTCACTTAAAATTAATTATATTAAATAATTAATGATTTACATATAGTTAAATGACAATTAAAATATAAACGTTATCTTTTATTTTTATTTGTTAATTTGTCAATATTATTTATAATATCTTTAAATAATATTTTTCCATATAAAATTATTTATTTGTAATTTTCAAATATCATGCATTACCTTTTCCGAACTCTTTTTCACATATTTCTACTCATCTTTTAAAAATCAAATTAAAAAATAGTTTTCCACTCTTCTTCTTATCTTAAGAAAAGATACTTTATAAATCTCAAAGATACTTTATAAGTCCCTCTTTCCACTCTTCTTCTTATCTTCTTTAAAAAAGTTACTTTATAAATTTTACATTTTATTGATATGAAAATAGCCCATTGTAAGGTACTATAATCTTTCTAAGTTCTCACTTAACTTAGCCAAAAAAAATAAAAAAAATATGGGATATAAGATATAGTTAAGTTCTCACTTAACTTAGCCAAAAAAAATAATTATGGAATCTAAGATATATGTTCCTTTATTTAATTTTAAGGGAAAAATATGGGATCTAAGATATAGTTAAGTTTTCACTTAAAATAAATTAAATTAATTGAAAATAATATTTTTATTTTTATTCATTTAACAAATTTTTAAGTATATTTATATTTTTAATTATTATTTATAATAAAATTTTGATAAAAAAATATTTTATTTTAATTATATATAAATAATTTGATATTCATATTTATAAAATACATTTTTATAAATAAATGATTTTTAAAATTTTAAGCAATTAACTTTTGAACTTTTTATCATAACCTCAAAATTATAAGTTTTTGTTCTTTAACTTTTCTATTTTTAAAATTAATAATCTTTTTAAAAATCTTAAGCAAAGTAGTTAAAATTGGGGATTGTCAATTAATGATTAATGGATGAATGAAAACATACTCCCAAAGACAATATGAATCTCCACCTAAAATAATTTTCATCATATCAATTGTGTCAATTATAATTGGATTATAATAATTGATACTTATGTTTTTAATATGCACCAAAGAGCTAAAACTATTTGTTATTTATGGATATGTTTTGGCTGGATCAATTTTAGAGTTTGGAAATTTTGATTTTTTTTAATAGTGTTTTAGAGTTTGGTCATTTTGATTTTTTATAATTATTTTTTTATTTAGTGGAATTGTTAATTAAAATGGCTAACACTCATGTAATATGAGGTCGATTCTAATTGTTATCATGATGACTTTCAAGTGTATTATTATAGTTCCACATGTGGTATATATGGCTTTGCAAGGTTCGAACTAACAACGTCACAAAAAATGTCTTAACAATATACTCTATAGCCAAGTAATTTACACTTTTATGACAATTTTTTTTATCATTATCACGATGATTTTCAAATATATTATTATGGTTCCACATGTGGTATACATGGCTTTGCAAGATTCGAACTAGCAATGTCACAAAGAATGTTTTAACAATACACTTTATAGTAATCTACACCTTTATGACAATTTTTTATAATGTTTTTAAGAGACATCCAAAAGAAAACTTACATCATTTTAAAATAGCTCTCCATGATTGCTAAGCAAAGCATTAATTTATTTTAATAAAATGCATGCCACATATTATAGTTATGATAAAAAAAAAATGACCTCGTTTAAGATTCAAACATGAGAAAATTGGAATAGAACGTAGAGAAATAGATAGTGAAAGGAATACGGTTTTCCCAAATCAGCCATTTCATGGGAATCAATCCAATAAGGATTATACGATTCATGATTTAGTTTATTAAAAATGGATTAATTTCTTATGATAAATTTTGGTATTGGTTATAGTTATATTTTAATAAAATTTTAATGATAGTTTTATTATGTTTTATTATGTTTTATATTGTTTTAAAGTTTTTTTTAATCAATTTACTGAAAAATAATGGAATTGTGTTTTTTCAAATTTTAATAAAATGAATTTAAGTTGTTTAAGATCAATTTTATTTCATATTCACAATTTTTCTTTAGTGTATTTTAAAGTTTAAATTTAATTGTTCAAATTCTAATCTTGGTTTGGAAGGTTTAAATTGACATTATGAGAACTTCATATTATAATCCTAGTTATTTAGGGCTTTCATTTATGCATCAACACAATTTTATTTGGTATTATATCCTTTTTAACCTTTAGTGTAATACAATAGTAGTGCGATGAGACTTCAACATTCATGGAGAAGTTGATTTAGGTGGACATGGGTGGTTTCCCACCTATTCCACTGGCTCAACATATATTTTTCTACAGTTTTTCAGGTCCCAAACTTCTGGGGTCGTTTTGAGGCCTTAAACAATGTTTTCTTGACGTGGCAGAACCCATTAGAACCATATTGACATTATTGGGATATTCAGAATGTGTACTCCTCAACTAAATGATCCAAAAAAGATCCAGAGAAGGCTAAGAATGACTCAAAACTCACAGAGGCATCTCAGAATGCTCAGAATGGATTCAACAGATAGAGAAAGGGGAAAATTTCAAAGTTCCCAAAACTCAATGAAAACAGCATGATCGTGAAGCGTGCGTCACAATATTTCTAATGGCGCAAACAACTCTTCAAACGGAGTTACGGTTTGAAAGATATTTGCAGTCAAAGTTGCGGTCAAACAGGGCTAGTCAACAAGGGACACATCATCGTTTGTACTATTGATGTCAGTAGATGACATGGCAAGGTGACATCATCGTATGGGTTGTTGACACCAGCATGCCACGTGGCAGCACCACAGGCTTCCACGTTTCACCCGTCATTGGACTTTTCAGGGATCTACGTGGACCAATAGAAAAGTGCCACGTGGCACCACCAGGAGATTCCACGTGGCACCATCTAGGAAGGACCACATGTCACATATGGTTGCCTGGGAATGACATCATCATTCAAGTGGACCAATCAGAATATGTCACATGGCCCAATTAGCGGGCGACACTTGGCATCCCTGAAATGCCCAAGGACTACCTGTATCCGAAAAATAAAAATAAAATATATCGGCAGGACCTCGCCAAATCTGGCGAAGGTCTGCCATATCTGGTGACAACCGCCACATCTAGAAGCCGCTAACCAAGTCTAGTGGGGGTTATAACTAAAGCAATAAAATGGGAGCCAGCGGGGGTTGACCCCGGGATCTCCCCACATCCAACACCCTAACTTTTGCACCATAGCCAATCCACCTAAATCGTTCCATTGGCACATTCGTCCACCAATTTTGTATTAAAGCCGAGTTTCCACCAACCACCTGGGAGAAGCATGGTTGTACATCTGTGGGCATGTATTTCTAGACGAAGACTGTCATTATTGCAGGTTACAGTGGGCACATAAATCGAGACAAAGTTTCTATTGGGCTTGGGAGTGCCAGAGACGGATCGAAGCATGGAGACAGAAATTTTTGGGTAATTCAACACCACGAATTCAATGGTGATGTTTGTTTTTGATCTGAGCATTATTTCTACAGCTTGATTTCATAATGGGGTATATTCATGTATTTGCCAAATTCTTTTGTTGAGTTAATTTAAGAGCCTACCAATTTGAGAGCAGGACCTAGAGACATAGTCCACTAGGGAAGAACTATGTTATCAAGTTTCTATGTTCATATCTGATTCTTATGTCTCTTCATTTTTAAGTTTATCCTTCTTTAATGGTGCACTTTAATTTATTCTCATTTAATACAATTCTTTATAAATCACGATGAAAATATCCCGGATCATGTTGGTATCAGAGCAGTCATCTTCGAATTGAATTGTTGAGTGTGAATGCTTACTACAGCCAAGCATAAGCAAGGTGAAGGAACTCTTAATGCATTCAATCTCGAAGTTGGTCGTGTATCCAGAAGGAAGAAAATGGTAGAAGAGTACAAGCGTGATGAACAGGAGAAAAAAATTCACATGGTCTTTTATCACATGTCAAAAATGGTCGAGCAAATGTATGGAGATTACAAGAAGAGGATGAACAAGAAAGGGAAGAAAAAGGAAGCATGTGAAAATGATGATGCTTCGGTAAACCAAGGGAATAGAGGAGATCTTCCTGAGCCTCTGTCTTCACCTTCGAGTTCTAGTTCTTCTTCCTCTGAGCATTCTCATAATTCTCATCATTATAGCTATAAAGTCGCTTTTAAGAAACCATTATTAAATCTTGATGTAAAATTTGCTTTACCTATGTTTAATGGAGATGTTAATCCTAAAAATTTAGATAATTGGATCCGACAGGTTGAAGTGTATTGTCGTGTACATCATATTGATGAAGCGGAAGTTAAAGTGAAACTAGCTTCTCTTCAGTTGGAAGGCACCGCTCTCGTATGGTGGGAGAGCAAACTTTAGGACATAAGTAAGTGTGGTAAGCTTCTTTCCTCATGGTCGGAATTTAAATCCGTGATACGGAATCAATTCTATTGATTAGGGTATTTACATAAAGCCTTGATGGAATGGAAAACCTTAAGGCAAAGTAAAGGACAAACTGTACAAAGTTTCACAAAAGCATTTAGGAAGAAAGCTCTTTAATTGAAAATTCCTTTGGATTCTTATGAAACTTTAATGAAGTATATAGGCACACTTCATAGTTATATTCGACATACTTTTCTCTTTTTTAACCCCACTAGTCTTGATGAAGTTTGTGTGCAAGTCACTCACCTTGAGAACAGGGGGAAACATGTTCAAGAAGATCCCACAAAGAAACCTTCTAATTTCTCACATAAGACTTTTAAGAAGTTTAAAAGGAAGGACAAGAAGACCGCTACAGTGACGAGAGAAGGGGGGGAACCATCTTGCACTCATTGCAAGAAGAGCGGTCACGATGAAGAACATTGTTGGAAACTGCATCCGGAAAAGAAAACGAAACAATTCGGTGGAAAGGGGAAGACAAAGACTGTTGCTATGGTACAAGATCTTGGTTCCGATTCAGGAGATAAAAGAAAGATCACAACGGTTGGAGTACAAGGTAAAGATTCTCTTCATGCTAGTTCTAGTTCCAATGATGAATCTCATGTTGATGAACGAAAGAGGAATGAGTTATTTCACATAAGAGTTGTATCGAAACATACTAATATAGATACATCATTTGATCTAGGTTCCCAAGTAAACTTAATATCTAAAGGACTTGTCAAGAAAATGGGTCTTGAAATGAAACCACATCTAAAACCTTATCCTCTTGGTTGGGTATGTGACAAAGCAAAACTTAATACCACCAAACAATGTAGGATAAGATTTGTTATTGCTTCAAAATTGATTGATGAAGTTGATTTGGATGTTATACCACTTCATATATGTGGCATAGTGTTGGGAAGTCCTTATCTTTATGATATAAAAACAGTCTTCTTTCGACATGAGAACAAATACCACCTTACTAAGGGGGGAGTGGAATATATTTTTAGAGCTCACAGAATGAGGGTAAATACAACACTTGTTAGTGTAGGGAAAATGAAAATACTCATAAACACTAATAAGAGATATGTACTCATGGTCGTCAGAGAGAAAGATGTTGGGACATCCGACGCTTTCCAAGGGTGTGATCCATCTCATAAAAAGGAATTAATTGATATTGTTTCTAATTATGATGATATTTTTCAGGAACCAGATGGATTACCTCCTAAGAGGGAAATCCAACATGAGATACAGCTTCAGGAAGATTCTCCTCTACCTAATGTGGGAATGTACATGATGTTAGTTGTGGAGATGACAGAGATCAAGAAGCAGGTACAGGGCTTATTGGATCAAGGGGTCATCAGGCCCAGTTCATCTCCTTGTGGTTCTCCGATCATGATGGTGCCAAAGAAGGATGGCACATGGAGAATGTGTGTTGATTACTGGGCCTTAAATAAAATCCCAGTGAAAAATCGATACCCTCTTCCTCGCATAGATGATTTGCTTGATCAATTGAAGAATGTTGTTTATTTCACTAAGGTGGATTTGCACAGTGGATATCATCAAATCAAAGTCGTAGAACACGATGCATGGAAAACTTTCTTTAAAACCAAACAGGGATTGTTTGAGTGGTTGGTTATGTCGTTTGGGCTTTGTAAGGCTCCGACAACTTTCATGCGTGTGATGAATGATGTATTCAGGCCTTTCATAGATGACTTTGTGATTGTATATTTAAATGACATTATTTTTTTTAGTGGAACATGGGATGAGCATGTGAGGCATGTAAAGCAAGTATTGGATACTTTGCAAAGGGAAAAGTTGTATGTAAAATTGTCTAAATGTGAATTTGGCAAGATTGTACTTATATATTTAGGTCATATTGTAGGAGGAGGACAATTGAAAATTGACCCTTCCAAAGTTGATGTAATTGTAAATTGGCCTAAGACAAAAAGTGTAATCGAAGTTTGAAGCTTCTTAGTTGTAGTCCAGTATTGGAGGAGATTCATTCCCAACTTCTCCTTCATAGCAGCTCCTCTGTATGCCTTAACTAGTGTGAAGAACACTTTTCAGTGGGAAGGAAAGCAACAAAAATCTTTCGACACTTTCAAGGGAAAGATCAGTATCGCACAAGTATTAGCACTACCAAATCTTCAACATCCTTTTGAGATCGAGACAGATGTCAGCAGATATGCCATGGGTGCAGTACTAATGCAATATCATAAGCCTATCTGTTACCACTCTGAAAATTTTAACTAGGCTATTGTTAACTATCCTACATATGATAAAGTGTTGTATGCATTATTCCAGAGTGTAAAGAAATGGAAAACCATTATATATACAAATCACCAACCCTTACAATATCTTCAAGAAAAGACCAAATTGCAACAATATTGGCACTACAGGTGGATGGGTTTTCTACAATAGTTCCACTTTGTAATGAAGTACAAAAAGGGTAAAAGTAACAAGGTAGCTTATATTCTTTCTATACCTCCTATTGTTGCTTTGATTATTTTGAATAATTCCTCTTTATATCATGATAGCTATATAGAACAATATTCCATAGGTGAATATTTTAAAGAAGTATATGCAATGCTAACCCTTAGTGCACAGGTAGAGAACTATTGTCTATAGGGAAAGTTGCTTTACCATCTTGGAAAGCTATGTATTCCTACAAGTGAATGAGTCCATGTAATACGAGAAGCTCATACTACTCTTGTGTCTGGGAATTTTGGGGTAGGAAAAACTATGGCTCATTTACAAAGGTTTTGTTACTGGCCTCAAATGAAATCAATTGTAACTAAATATGTAAAGGGGTGTGTGATGTGTTCTACTTGTAAGCCCACTAATATTAAATTGGGGCTATACTCACCACTTCTTGTTCCATCCCATCCATGGGAAAGTATATCCATGGATTTTGTAGGGGGTTTACCCATGACCAAAGGGGGTCATGATTATTTGTATGTTGTAGTGGATAGGTTCAGCAAGATGTGTATCTTGATGCCTTGTAAAAATCATATCACTGCTGAGCAGACTGCTAATATCTTCTTTCATCCTGTTTGGGTTCATTTTGGATTACCCACATCTATCGTCTCGAATCGAGATACTTGATTCCTTGGGGAATTTTGGACTAGCTTGTGGAGAATGATGGATACCAAATTGAAGAGGAGCATTGTTTTCCATCCATAGACCGAGGGACAGACAGAGGTGGTAAAACGAAAAGTGGTACTTTTGCTTCAAGGCTACTGCAGCAAATGTCCCAAGGTATGGGATGAACAGATAACATATGTACAGCATGCGTACAACTGAGATTTACATTCCTCCACTCAGATTTCACCTTTTGAGACATGTTTTGGGTACCTACCAAAGGCTCCTTTGGAATTTATGTACGAGAGAGATGTCGATGTAAATGAAGATCGAACAGAGGACAGATCCCACAAGTTCATCCATAGGATTCGGCAGATACACCAGGCCGTCAAGGAATAGTTGGATAAAATTCAAGCACAGTATAAAGCTCGGCATGAAAAGCACAAGGTTGATCATCAGTTCTAGGTTGGAGACCGATTATGGCTTCACATTAGCAAGGAGAGATTGAAGGGTGAAGGAAAGAAACTCAAGCCCATTCGTTATGAACCCTTCACTATCTTAGAGAAAAGAGGTACCAATGATTTTCGTCTGGATCTTCCACCTTATATGCATATTTACTCAGTTGTGAACGTTGAGAAACTGTAACTTTTTTAGCCTCCCATGATCATGGATCAAGACGAGGAAGTTTCAATTCCATCAGTCGATGAGTTTTCACCTGAGTATTTGGATGAGCTATAGGAAGCTATCATCTTGGACAGGAGGACGAGGAATTCACGCAGGGGTGATGTTGATTATCTTCAAGTAGGCTTAAAAGGCACCCATCCAAGCAAGGCAAAGTGGATCGAGAAGGAAAAAGTGAGGGGACTCTTCCCCCACTTACCAGTTGATTAATGAAATCTTTTGGTGGTCCAAAAATCTCTCAGTGGGAAGGCATGATCCAAAAAGGATCCAAAGAAGGCTAAGAATAACTTAGAACTCACAGAGGCAGCTCAGAACACTATGAATGCTTCAGCAGATAGATAAAGGGAAAAACTTCAAAGTTCCCAAAACTTAGTGAAGATGGCATGATTGCGAAGAGTGCATCTCAATATTTCTAACGGTGCAAACAACTCTTCAAACGGAGTTACGGTTTGAAATATATTTGCAGTCAAAGTTGTGGTCAAACATGGCTAGTCAGCAGGGGACACATCATCATTCGTACTACTGACGTCAGCATGACGTCATCAAATGACATGGCAGGGTGATTTCATCATATGGGTTTTTGACCTCAACATGCCACATGGAAGCACCACAGGTTGCCATGTGTCACCCACCATTGGACTTTTTGGGGGTCCACGTGGACTAATAGAAAAGTGACACGTGGCACCCCAAGAGACGCCACGTGGCACCATCCTGGAAGTGCCACATGTCATGTACGGTTGACTGGGAATGACTTCAGCATTCAAGTGGACCAATCAAAATATTTCATGTGGCCCAATCAGCGGGTGACACGTGGAATCCCCAAAACGCTCAAGGATAGTCAGTATCCGAAAAATCAACAAAATTATATTGGCGAGACCCCGCCAAATCTGGCAGAGGTCTGGCATATCTGGTGAAAAACACTACATATAGAATTTGCTAACCAAGTCTAGCAGGGGTTATAACTAAAGCATTAAAATGGGAGCCCGCGGGGTTTGACCCCGGGACCTCCCCACGTCTAGCGCCCTAACTTTAGTGCCATAACCAATCCGCCTAAATCGTTCCATTGGAACATTCGTCTGCCAATTTTGTATTGAAGTCGAGTTTCCGCTAGCCACTAGGGAGAGGCGTGGTTTTACATCCATAGGCACTGATTTTGAGATGAATATTGTCATTATTGCAGGTTGCAGCGGGCACGAAAACCGAAACAGAGTTTCTCTTGGGCCTAGGAGTGCCAGAGTCGGATTGGAGTGTGGAGATAGTAATTTTTGGGTAATTCGAGGCCACGAACTCAATGGTGATATATGTTTTATGATTTGAGCATTATTTCTACAGCTTGATTTCAGAATGAGGTATATTCATGTATTTGCCAAATTCTTTTGTTGAGTTAATCAAAGAGCCTACCCATTTGAGAGCGGGATCTGGAGACGTAGTCCACCAAGGATGAACTTCGTTATCAAGTTTTTGTGTTCATATCTAATGCTTATGTCTCTTCATTTTTAAGTTTTTCCTTCTTTAATGGTGCACTTTAATTTATGCTCATTTAATACAATTCTTTATAAGTCACGATGAAAATATCTTGGATCACTAGACCTTTCCGACAAGGTATCGAGCACCCTAAACGGAGATTGTATGCACAATTTACACCCTAGGAAAGTTGACATATCAACTACCCCCATCATGGCCCACAAACCTTTTGGTGTTTCATCTTCTGGGGTTAGGGTTTCGATGTTTAGGGTTTTCTCATTTATGAATTATGTTAAAAATTTTGTGGGAGCCTCATTGAAATCATCATATTGAGAATGAACGTAGTCGTCACATCTCTTCTTAGAGACAGGCTACCACCATTCTAGTGAGTTCATTTCACTCTGTATTTTCTTTTATAGCCTCTACATATTTCAGTCTTCAATAGAAATTGAGTATTGTTGTATGTCTGTGTTCCTGTCTTATTTATGTATTTCATTTCATTCCCTCATAAATCTGTATCAATGGTATCATAACGGTCTTCTGTTTATCAGTTTCTTTGTGCATGTCCCCAATGAGGTCAAGGTATCAATCATTCAGACTTGAACTGGTCAAACCTTTGGAACATACTCCTCTTCGACCCCAATGACCACCCATGGTGGAGGAACAGAGACACGATGAAGCAGGAGATCCTATTAAGTTCTTGCACATGGAAGTCCTTTCAAAACAAAGGAACCAGATGATGGATCAGGTTGCCCAAATCCTTCAACAGTTGCTGACAAAAAAAGAGGCATCTTCGTCAAGCAACCACTTTGGAGGTGTCGCCCCCTTCAAGGTACAAGTTAATTTTGATATTCCCACATTTGAAGGTCAGATAGATGTGGATGCCTTGGAAAAATGGTTAAATATACTAGAAGTTTATTTCTATGTCCACAATTTTTCCAATAAGGAAAAGATCATCTTTGTGATCCTTAAGGAGGTCCCCCATGTCAAACATTGGTGGGAGACTTACTGTGAGAAAAATTCAACCGAGGAATCTGGAATATTTCGGTTTGAGCCCACTTGGGACTCTTTTATGGATGTCATCAAGGAAAAATATTACCTTGTTGGAATCTACGATGAACAATACACAATATGGACCACACTATGTCAGGAGAGGGACCAAAAAATGTTGGATTTCACAAATACCTTCCATACCTTGTGCACTAAGATGGGTATCAGAGACTTTGAGTGACATCTGGTTCTAAAATAATTTGGGGACCTACAAAGGTACATCCAAACATAAATGGATTTTTTGGATATCTCGTCATTGGGAGTCTCTTATCGATATGTTTTCAAAATCTAGAAAAAATTTAAGCAGAGGAATAAGAAGGACTTTGGATCTGTGAACTCATCACAACAAAAGTTGGTAAAAGGCATCTCAAACACACAGAAGAAAGGAAAAAGCAACGATGGACAACTACATGACAACCATTCTAAGCTGCAAACAAAGAAGGGTAATGGGAAGATGAAGAAAGACACTGGGAAGTGGTGTGAATTCCATAAAATCCCCTGGAATAACATCGATGAATGTCACTCGAAGCAGTCATTGGTGGCTGAGTTGAAAGCCTCAAATTCAGATCCAGGATCCAACTCGAATTCATATCTAGAAAAGGTGAATCAGATCATTTATGTAGAACCCAATGCCACGGTCTCTACCACCATGATCCACCCAAATGAACCAAAAGAGTCAGAGGAAGGTGAGTTCATTTTTCACTCGTAGATGTGCATGAAGGGTGCTCTGCTACATTTCGTTTTTTATAGCGAAAGCCAGAAGAACCTCATCTCATTAGAGGTCATGAAGTGCCAGGAGTTTTCGAAAACACCACATCCATAGTTGTACAACATCAGGTGGATCAGCCAAGGATGAGATCTCCATGTCAGCCAACAGTGTTTCCTACTTTATGGCATCAATCCCTTCAAGGATAAGGTAATGTGTGATGTTGCCCCACTTGAATTTTTTTATGTTCTTTTAGGAAACCCATATATGTGGAAATTGGATGTTGTATATGATTCTAGACCTTGTAGTGTCATTGTTACTATGAGTATAAAATTTTATAGGATCACAGAGGTAGCTCCACCTACCGCAATTTCTTTGGTCTCAGCTAAGCAGTGCAGGAAGGTCATCTCCCATACTAGGAAATTTTTCCTCTTCATGATTCACTCTCAGAGTGAACGAAAGGTTGTAGACACATCCATGGCCTCTGCATAGGGATCCTCTACATAGCAGAAGCAAGTGGGCAAGGTTATGTAAGAATACCAGGACATCTTTACCTCACCTATTGGGGTGCCTCTGCATTGTCAGGTCAATCATTCAAAGCTCTTTGAAAAATCACAGTCAGGAATCAGTACCCAATTCTCTGAATTAATGAAATTCTCGACCAAATCAAGTGGGCCAATTGTTTTAGTAAGATTGATTTGAATTTTGACTACCACCAAGTCCCCATAGAATAGACTGATGTATGGAAGATTGCTTTCAAGTCTAAATAAGGTCTTTTTGAGTGGTTGGTCATGCCATTTGGCTTGACGAATGCCCCAACAACCCTCATGAGGTTAATGGATAATATATTGTGACCCTTCACCAATTCCTTTGTGGTTGTATATCTGGATTCCATCCTTGTCTTCAGCAATACTCAAGGGAAGAACACTTGCAACACATTTAGCAAGTCCTCCACACTCTGCGAAAACACAAGTTATATGGTAACTTGGAGAAATTCTCCTTCGGCATGAACAAGGTATACTACCTTGGATACATTGTAGATGAGCATGGTGTGCATGTCGATCCATCCAATATCCAAGTCATTCGTGACTGACCAACCCCAACAACACTCATAGAGCTTCGAAGCTTCTTAAGCCTCTACAACTTCTATCGTAGATTTGTATTGTGATTCTCCCATATTGCATGGGCTCTTAGCCAAGTGACCAAGATTGGTTGAAAATACAAATTTGTATGGGGCATATCACAACAGAAATATTTTGATGATATGAAACATCGCTTATGCTCAGCTCCGATGCTTGCCTTACCTTATCAGCAACAACCATTTGAGATTGAACCAGTGCTTTTGATTATGCTATTGATGTCATTCTCACTTAGAATGAGCATCCACTAGCCTATCATAGTGAGACACTCTCATATGCCATTCGTAAGTAACCCAACTATGACAAAGAAATGTATTCCATTGTACAAGCCTATCACCCATGGAAGCATTACATTTTAGGGAAGGGGAAGGATACAGTCATCCATATGGATCACAGGCATCTATAGTTCACGTAGACACAAAGCAAATTGCAGAATGCCTTCCATCAAAAGTGGTCCAAATACTTGTAGCAGTTTCACCTCAACGTTAAGTATAAGAACGGGAGCACCAATCGTGTTGTTGAATGTCTCGATCGACCTTTAGTTGTAGCACTAACCATGGTGCTTGAATCTTGCAGGAATGAGACCTTCAGGTGGTCCCAACTCTATGATAGTGATCCTGACTTTGCTACAACCTACCAAATGTTGGGAACATGAACGATCATTGCCAAATTCCATCTTTAGGATGGAGTACTATTCAATATGGGTCATATCAACATTCCTTTAAGAGAGCATGTGAAGTTTATTTGGGAAGCCCACTACAATCGATTGGTAGGACACTTTGGCATGGAGAAGACAATGGCAGTACTATAGAAGTATTTGTATTAGCTAAAGATTCAACAAGATGTTAGTAATTATATCAAATCTTGCACTTCCTATTCCATTTCCAATCTAGCCATTAAAAAACATGGACTATACATCCCTCTTCCTACTCTCGATGGGCCCTAGGAATCCATCTCGATGGACTACATGCCAAATCTCCCCTCCACCAAGCATGGTAATGATGTGTATTCATGGTTGTTGATCAATTCTCTAAGATGGCCATTTTGACCACCTAAAAGAAGAGTATCACAGCTGAGGCTACCACCAATATATTCTTTGAGTGTGTATGGGTACACTTCAAACTACCACAGACCATCATATCAAATTAAGACAACAAATTCTTCAACACATTTTGGTCAAACCCCTAGTCATTGTTGGAAACCAAGCTCACCAAATCCACTACCTTCCACCTTTAGACTTATGGACAGACAAAGTTCATCAATAGGATGATTTTTCATATATTTCACATGTACAACTCCAAGTATCCACGCACATGGTATGATATCCTTCCTTATGTTCAACAAAGCTACAACATAGCACTCCATAGCTTGACTGGCCACAACCCTTTTGATGTGGGCCTGGGTTTTCAACCATTTGGACCCATTTATGTATCACTGCCCCTTGGATCCACATAGGAAAAATATTCCCATGCTCAATCTAAGGCCAAAAAGGTCACCAAATTCATTGAACGGATTCAACACATCTTCCAATAGGTCCATGATATTTTGTAGAAAGACAATGTTAAATACAAGAAGTGTTGGATTACGATTTTTTTTAGACAAAAACATGCAGGCCTTAATCTTTGCCACAATCACCAGAGTAAGGATCCACAAGAGGGGGATAACCCATGTCGTGAAACTCATGGAAAGCGCTAAACCCAATGTCCAACAATCTCCCCCCACAGCACATGTCGCGCGAGTTTTGAACTTGAGATATATCGCTCTAATACCATTTGTTGGACTAAGATTGTCATTATACCAAAACTTGCAGGGGTTAATCTCTGCCACAATCACCAGAGTTAGTATCCACAAGAGGGGGTTAACCCATGTCACGAAACTTGCGGGAAGCATTCAACCCAATTTCCAACAAGTAGCACCATGATCAACATTGCATTCCCCACAAGTTTCAGGTGGACGACAAGGTTTGGTTTCATTTGCAGAAAGAGCGTTGTATAGGACCCCACCAGAAGCTACAACCACTTCACTGTGAACCTTACACAAACACCAAGTTTGTGGGAGATAATGATTTTGAGTTAAGTATTCCCCCCTTCCTTGGATTACACCCAATATTCAATGTAGAACTTCTTCAACCATATTTTCCACCACTACTAGACACATCGGAGGTGGTAGAGCAGCTGGCACCTAAAGAGATCAACCCTGACTGCATGGAATAGGAAACCATTGATCAGATCATGGTCACATAGGTTAAGGGAAGCCGCCAATACAAGATCCAACTCTATCGAGTTTTCAAAGAAGGGAAGCTACTGCACCAAGGAAAGTGGCTCACCAAGCGTCAAGTTTAACAGAACTTTTCCCATTTGATGGGGGAATTCAATGTAATGGATTCCATTGATTCCTAAGGGGGAGGATTGATTCAAGTGGACATCGATGGCTACCCACCTAATCCACTGTCTCAACATACAATTTCCATTTTTGCATTTTTTCTACAATTTTCGAGTCCCAAACTTCTGGGGTCATTTTGAGGCCCTAAACGACATTTTTTTTGACATGGTAGCACACAATATATGCTTGTTGGCATGTATTGGGTTGTTCATGATGTTTGTTCCTCGACTAGACCTTTCCGACAAGGTATCAAGCACCCCAAATGAATATTGTATGCAAATGTTACCCCCTAAGGAAGTTGACGTATCAACTACCCCCATCGGGGCCCACAAAACTTTTGGTGTTTTATCTTTCAGGGTTAGGGTTTTGGATTTTTAGGGTTTTATCATTTATGCTTTATGTTAAAAATTCCCTGGGAGCTTCATTGTAATCATCTTCTTGTGAATGGGCATAGTCATCACATCTCTTCTCAAAGATAAGCTACTATCATTCTAGCGAGTTCATTTCACTCTATATTTTCTTTTACAGTCTCTGCATATTTCAGTCTTTAATAGAAATTGAGTATTGATGTATCTATGTTTTTCATTGTGTTTGCTCATAAATATGGATCAGACACTTACTCTTGTCATGCCTGACCCTTTGAATGCAACCACTACTTTGATCTCTAGTGCATTAACAATTCTATGTCAACACCTAAACCACTTGGTGCTAGATCAATAGACATATCATTATAGTCAATATGTCACATTATTAACAACTCATTAATCCACATCAATGGCATGGCATTACTTAGAGATGCAATGCACCGAACTAGTTAATGGGTGATTAACGTTTACTAAGTCAATCCAAAAAATAGGGTGGGCAGAAGAAAAAAAAGTTAAGTAATGACTAACATGATAATATGCAATCATCATCCATTACATTATTTGGGGTTACTAATTCAAGATTGGATTGTGACTGAAAGTTTCAAACACGTAATTTGAAACAAAGACATAGATGGAAGGAGTACCCTTTCTAATTCATCTAGGGAGGAATCGAAGATTCCTCTTTCAATGGTCAAGTTGGACTAAGTCAACAAATGCTCAAGTCAATATAATTATAGGGATCAAGGGATTAATGACCATTGTTCACTGTGCATAAGACCAGTTTTAGGATCTATTGACATTAATGCATTTGATCATGCAATATAGCATTTTACTTGTAAAGGGTTCCACATTCATCTACAATATCTTAAAATTTTTATTTGTATTCATTATATTGTTACATCATACCTAACTTCACAATCATCTCCCTTACATAACTCAAGTTACAATATTTCCTTGCCATGCTTTGATACCACTCAATTTATTTATTTATACCAATATTAAAATTGCACATTTAAGCACTCTTGTATTCTTAATTTACATGATTATGATTTGATTTTTTTTTATTGTTTATCAATATATCATTCAATAGCCATGCATTAGTGTTCATTTATTTAATTATATACATCAATATACTATGTATTATATTGCACTCAATTTATTTATTATAATATAATATTGTTTTATACTATACATCGTACCTAACTTCACAATCATCTCCCTTACATAACTCAAGTTACAATATTTCCTTACCATGACATCGTACCTAACTTCACAATCATCTCCCTTACATAACTCAAGTTACAATATTTCCTTACCATGCTTTGATACTACTCAATTTATTTATTTGTACCAATATTAAAATTTCATATTTGAGTACTTTTGTGTTCTTAAATTACATGATTATGGTTTTTTTTTATTGTTCATCAATGTATCATTCAATAGTCATGCAGTAATGTTCATTTATTTAATTATATACATCAATATACTATGTATTATAGTTTAATTATGATATATCTAGGTTTTTTTTTGTTAATAACAAATTCACATAATTTTATACTTTATAATTGATTTCTTATCTTCCATGGATTAATAGTTACTTCATTGATCCTAACAAGTCAAAATTAACTCAAGATTAGCTCTCGTCTTGACATAAGGATGATTAAAACCATGCTACAAAGATTTAAGTAATCCAAGTTATAAATAAACCAAAATATTCCAAGTTACTAACTCTTAAAAATTCCTTTGAGTTGTGAGTCCCTATGAGTCCTCTTCCAAAGATAGATAAAAATTGTTCGAAATCGCCTTCTTTTAATAATTACTCTAAATAAGTTATTAATAAAGAGAAAGTATAAGATATTAATAAAGAGAAAGTGGTGCAAATGTGTATGATAAAGTAATAAAGAGAAAGTATAAGATATTAATAAAGAGAAAGTGGTGCAAATGTGTATGATAAAGTAAAAACCACGTGACGATTTTTTTTTCTAAAGTTTCATATTTAAAAAAAAATTATTAAAATAAACTAACTCAAAGACGTAGCATTTTAATTATTTTTTTTAAAAAAAAGCTAAAACTTGTTATTACTTGTTACTTGTAAAGAGTTCAACATTCATTTCAATCTCTTAGAATTGTTACTTATATTTATTGTATTGTTACATCATATATATAAGTCCATAATCATCTCCCTTACATAATCTAAGTTACAACATTTTCTTAGTATATTTGATATCACTCTATTTATCTATGTTTGTACTAATAGAATTGTGCATTTGAGCATTCTTGTGTTCTTAGTTTGCATGATTATAGGAAACTTCATTGTTCATCAATGTATCATGTTTTATTGTTCATCTACTTAATTGTTTAATGTATACATCAATACACTATGTGTTGTAGTTTAATTATAGTACATCTAGTGTTTTTTTGTCAATAACAAATTTACATGCTTTTAGAATTTATAGTCGATTTCTTATCTTCCATGAATTGATTGTTGCTTCATGTATTGATCCTAGCACATCAAGCTTATCCCTTGACATAGGGATGACTGAATCCATGGGACACTTCTCCTAAGAACTAAAAGACACTACAAAAATGCAAACGATATTTGAAATCACCTTCTCTTCATATTTACTCTAAACAAGTTATTAATTTAAAGAAAAAGAAAGAGATGTATATATGTGTAAGAGAAAAAATAAAAATCACATAATTCATTGTCCCTCATGGGAAACATCTTCCCCCACATGTGCATATGCACATGATTCATCGCCTAAGAGGGAGGCGGTCAAATGTCGATTGAGTGACCATAAACCTCTCAAAAAATAAATTAAATATATATGAAACAAACAAAAAGACAATCGTCCCATCAAACACAACACAACAACAATCCAAAGAAAAATAAAATTATAGCAAAAAAATGGTATACCACCTAATCAATTTGGGCCTAATCAATTTTAGAATGGTATACGACATAGTGCATCAAAGGGAAACTAGTGTGTTTCCCATCAAAGTTATAATGTGCATGTGTCGTGACCATAATGAACTAGGAAACTAGGCACCTAAACTCCTATGCACTAAATGCATGTAAAACAACTAGGCATCAACAACCTGGAAGTCACTAGGGTCAGTGATTTCTACACTAACATATCTCTATATATATGCCAACTAACTCTCTCTCGCAATTCTAGGGGGAAGATTAGAGAATTGAAGAAAATCATCCCCTCTCTTAGATAGCCTAGTATTGAAATAAATATCCTCCTTTATGGGTTGGTATCTCAAATCATGATTGACCTTGAATGCCTACCTAGAATGATCCTAGTGATGGATCAACTACATCAACAAGCATGTGTTCCCCTTGAGAGATGTAACCTCCTCATAAAACTTAAGAAGGACATCATTCCTCAAAAGGACACATGTTTGTGCTATAATAAGGAAGGGTACATATTTGTCTCCCTCTTTCGAGCCTCCCACTCATGTATGAAGTTGTATGAGTTGACTTGCTACTACTGATGATGTTGTCATCATTGTCTCTAATTCACATACAAATTTCATTAGTCATGCACACATACACAACAACAAAAAAATCTATACTAAATTACCATTTTTAATATTAGTTAAAAAATGAAATTAATTTTTTTGAAAAAAAATTGTGTAAAACACTCTAGTGTGCCTTGAAAATAGAGACTTGTTATCAACAATGTGTGGGAATAAACAAGGCATCTGAATTAGTGTTCCTAATCAAAACTTAATTCACTAGGAAAGTGGATAATATTTTTATTATTATTATCAGTAATTAGTGTGCCACATGTACAAGGGAACCAACACTGCTACAATGTGCCTTGTATGCTCCATTGCATTGCCAATGACACATCTATACATTTTGAAATGCAATACCAATATGGGAAATTTTTATTTTATACCTAGGATTAATGATACACTTATGGTGTGAGAGAACACTAGTAACAGTGCTTCCTTAAATCCACAAGAGCACAGACAAAAGTGGGAAATTTAGAATACGCTCACTTGTGTGCTTACAATACATTGGTGCACCGCCATTGGTGCCTCCTAGTTTAATATCATGCACTGATAAAGTATGGGAATTATATTTATTATGTGGCTTCAACAATGTGTTTGTGATCTATAAGAGCACTAGTAACGATGCCATTATATTTACAAACACAACAATAAGTGTGGGAAAATGTGTTATTTAAACTTGGCTTGATGTTGCACTTGGTATGTATAGAGGCACTACAAGTAATGCCTCCATACAATTCCTAGAGAAATTATGAGCCTAAGAAAATTTTATCTATAAAAATCACTCAACAATGATCATATAACACAAAGAAGCACCATGTATCATGTCTCTTAATATTATAAAGAGAACCAAAACAAAGTGGAATTTTCAATTTTGTTTGTTTTACCAAGGTACTATGCGTCAATCGATGCACCACACAATCTAGTGTGAGAAGAATGGCTTGAACACACTACACATAAAAAAAATGAATTGAAAAAAAAGGAAAATTTAAGCCAAAATCTAAATTTTAATCCACTAAAATTGTAAATGAGTAGATAAAAAACAATTGACACAGTCTCTTCCCTATCGAGGAGGCGTGGTTGCCATAGAGATAAAAAATGAAAATATGATATCAATTTGATAAACTCAAAAACAAACCAAATCCACTAGCAAAGAAAAGGACTCCAGGAATCTAGCAACACAGTGGCACTGACAATGGGGTGATCATACAAGGATGGTGAGCATTAGTGCTTGTATGGTTGAAAGCACTTAAGGAAATGTAAAAATGAAATTATGGTTTGGTAATATGTTTTTCAAACTTTATCCTACTTCAATGCACCCGACACTAGGAAACATCAATGTGCACAAATGTTCCAAGCATGTCGTTAGGTTTTTAAAAAAAATATAGATCATTGCACCATTTCTCGGGGAACACTAGTGCATGTATGTAATGGCCCCTCTGTTACGACAACAAATAGCGATGTACTAAGGTAAATATTTTTTTTATTGCATTAGGAAATTAAAATTGTCACAACATAATTAATAGCAACACTATCGACACATCATCCAAATTAGTGACGACATGAAATCAAGCATTAACATAATTAATAGTTGGACACAATCAATGCATTAACATAATTAGTAACGATACATAATCAACACATCATCACATTAGACAATGACAGATAATCGACAAGTATCATAAAAATAGTGACGCAAGATCAACTCATCATGATCAACTGAAAACATCATTACTTTTATTCAATCAACTCATCACATAAATATAACATAAAGAAACTGTAAATGTGTTGAACCTACACAGAATAGATCTAGCTAGAAAATACTACACACATTTGCAGAGAGAAATTGAGAAAGAAGAAGAAGGAGAGAAAGAATGGAAGAATTATCATTAATCATATTCCACACTCAAAGAGTGAATAATTTACAATATATATAGTATACATGAGTAACTAATGAGCCATAGTGGTGGTCTAGAGTGATCTGAACACACACCAGCAGTTACGGGAGTAAATTGCCACCTAGTCTAGTCTCTCAGGCAGTTACAGGAGTGAACTACCACCTAGTCTGAGTTAACTAGTCTATCAGTCTTCAGTTAACTGACTGAAACAGAGTGAAGTGAGGAGGAGATTAGGGAATCATGAGTAATGCGCTAGTCTGGTGATTATCCCAAGGACAATGCGCATTAGTTGGTGATGATCCCAATGTTGCATGGTGATAATCCCAATGTAGCATCTAGACTCCACTCAACTGATCAAACTGAAGTGAAAATTGAAGATAATGTTCACCCTAGAGGAATATTCTTCCTAAAATATAGGAGATGGAATAATGACTAATAAACAAGGAAAAACCTTAGGAAAAATAAATCCTAGGTGTGTGTGAAGTAACTCCAACACCCCCCCTGAACATCTCTATGGTGAAAATAAAGAATGGATCCTGACAACATGGCCATGTTAGGTACCCAAATACAAAAGATACATTGAAATAAACGAGGAAAGAGGGAAAAACTCATGGGAACCNCCCCCCCCCCCCCCTCCCTCCCCCCTCAAATTAAAATGCATAAAAAAAGTATGAGAAGGAACAAAAGGCATTTGCTAAGCAACCATGTCATTCACTCCAAGAAGACCTTGCAACTGTGCAAGTTTGTACTCTTTGAAGATTTTGTTGAATATGTAGATGTCTGCACGGATATGATGGAGTAGATGCACCATTGATATTTCCACACATATCCACTTTCTCTTCTTGTAATGAAGAAGATCCAAATAAAGTTTGGATGAAACTTTGAAAACCATGCAACCGTTTCCAGAAAAACGCTGAAATTTTGTTGATTTTAAAACAATCATAACTTCACTTCCTAGACTCTATTTCGGACAATTTTTTCTTTTTGAAATTGGATATTTTCTCTAGAGGAATTCAAATATCCAATTTTAGTCTACAAATTTTTCTCATAAAATATTAGAATTGAGTCTGATGTGGATGGCTCCCTTTTTGTCTCCTGAGATGCATGCATTGCACATGGAAAAGTGTTTGCATGTGACCCCTGAGATGCATTCCATATATCTTCCACATGAAATTCAGAAAACAAATATGAAATGGAGTAGACATCATCTTCAATTAATGGAATGGAAATTTGTGCAAATACTTTTGTAGAAGACTCTTCATAATAAAAGGCTTGATCTTCTGATGGCTTCTCTTCTGGATCTATCTGTTCAACCTCCTCCATGAAATATTCACAATATTATTTATTCCCAAATAGAACCTCCAATATGGTCCATAATTCATTTGGAGTTGATTCTTGTGAGTCATTATATACTTGATGGAGAATTTCAAGAGAAATAAACCAGAGGACACATCCTATGGCCATATCTTGTGTATTGAGAAAATCATTTTTCTCATCAGCAGAATAAGACTCTACTTACATTGCCATAGTTATTTGGTACAAGCCTCTGCATCTGAGCAGAAGCAGAATTTTTGGCTTGCACTCCAAATAGTTATGAGGAGTGAAAAGTATTGCCGACGAATAATCCATCTTTTTTGCGTTCTTCAATCTTTAGTACCTACAAAAAATAATTTGGTGTATATTTTTCTTAGAAGTCTGTCGGCTCTGATACCATGTAAATGTGTTGAACCTACACATAATATATCTAGCTAGAAAATACTATACACATTTGCAGAGAGAAATTGAGAAAGAAGAACAAGGAGAGAAAGAATGGAAGAATTCTCATTAACCGTATTCCACACTCAAAGAGTGAATAATTTACAATAGATATAGGATACATGAGTAATGAATGAGCCATGGTGGTGGTCTAGAGTGATCTAGACACACACCAGCAGTTATGGGAATAAACTACCACCTAGTCTAGTCTCTCAGGCAATTACGGGAGTGAACTACCACCTAATCTGAGTTAACTAGTCTATCAGTCTTCAGTTAACTGACTGAAACAAAATGAAATGAGGAGGAGATTAGGGAATCATGAGTAATGCGCTATTCTATTGATGATCCCAAGGACAATGTGCATTACCTGGTGATGATCCCAATGTTGCATGGTGATAATCCCAATGTAGCATCTAGACTCCACTCAACTGATCAAACTGAAGTGAAAACTAAATAGAATATTCTCCCTAGAATAATATTCTTCCTAAAATATAGGAGACTGAATAATGACTAATAAACAAGGAAAAACCTTAGGAAAAATAAATCTTAGGTGTGTGTGAAGTAACTCCAACAGAAACCACCCACCCAACCTATCCTACAAGGTTAGAACCTCCAAGACA
Source organism: Picea engelmannii (assembly GCA_009831015.1). Taxonomy (NCBI): domain Eukaryota; kingdom Viridiplantae; phylum Streptophyta; class Pinopsida; order Pinales; family Pinaceae; genus Picea; species Picea engelmannii. The sequence goes on along the minus strand of ML791746.1, from coordinate 168,294 downwards.
CATAAGAAACCCTCAAACCCAGGATTCATCTGGTTGATTTTGACCACTTAAGGTCTCAGGGATGGAAATTGTTCTGAAGAACAAGGAGGTGTCTAAATCCCACTAATACAATCAAGCCAAAATCCAACTATATCAAACAATCAATATTAATTATCAAGTATTCATGGTGTGATAGAAAATTTACTTCCAAAAACATGCATCGATTTAATGGATGAAAATACCACCTAAGAAACATTCTAACAATAGTTCAACTACAATGACACATATCAATGTAACTGACGCAATTACCATCTGGAAAGCAGTCCACCAATGGTCCAACTATAATAACATATATCAATTAATTGACATCATTACCATCTATGAAGCATTCCACCAATGGTCCAACTATAATAGCATTTATCAATTAATTGACGAAATACCATTTATAAAGAATTCCAACGATGGTCCAACTATGATAACATACATCAATTAATCGATGCAAATACCATCTATGAAGCATTCCAACATGTACCTTAATAAGATGCTAAAACTTACTTAAGAATGCTTAAAATTCAACTACTAGATATACTTCCAATCATGAAATCTCGCAAGAAGATTAACTTCCTTTCTAAGCATAACATAAGTTTTTCAATACCCCTTTAAGCACCCTCTTCAACTATAAGAAGTCAATCCTAAGATCAATAATAGGGAACTAAGTTGCATGCATAGCATTTAAGAGTTAAGAGAAGGCCCATCCTTATTAACCATGTACATGAAGAATTGCATTACTCTACCTATTAATTACACATTTAAGGAATCAAAGGAGATCCACTTCCTTTGAGCCATACCTAACAAAATAATTTCCTTCTTATAATACATGCCAAAAAATATTAAAGAGGTCACAACAATCTAACAATAAGGCATAGCGCCAAATATCAAGTCAAGTAAAGGACTATAAATTGATCTTGTAAATAAATAACACATTGAAATTCCACAATCACAACCATTTATGGAATCAAAGGTTAACTCATATTAACTTTTCCATTAAGGATTGACATGCTAGATGTCAACTTCATGCAAGGGAAATGAATAAGGAGTAACTTACCTCAAGTTTAATGTTATGGTGGACAAGAGAACAATTCGCTTAAAGTTAAGTTGCAAGGGATTGAAAGAGATCAATTCCAAACAAACGTCAGAATCTCCCGAGGGAATGACGAGGATGGTTCCAATTTTTTTCCAAAAGACGTATTTCTTTTCAGAGAGGTCCACCCAATGTTGGCCAAGCTTCAATGATCACCAAAATGTATATAGTTCGAAGAAGAAGACAAGTCGGCCCTGCCCAGTGAAGAGACACCTTTACAACACCTACCAGTTTGCATAAATAAAGGAAGTTGGCGCCTCATTATCTCACTCATGCATTCGTTGATCCACTGTGCAAGTTTGATAGATGCAGTTGGGAGAATAAGGAAGAGAGAGGCACGTTTATTAGTACTGGATACTCTCTAGTGTTTTGGTTTATTGTCTTGGCATTGTATTGGCTATCTATATTAAGGAAGTTTTGTTGGGTTTTATCCCCCATGAGGGTTTCCCAGGATAAATATTGTGTATCTTGTGATTGTGTTTCTCTCAGTGATCCTACCTATGCTATGGTTATATAGTAAATTTAAAATAATCCTAATAATAGCATAAACCTTAACATGGTATCAAAGATAAACTAAAGAGAGCATCTTTCACTGGATAAAGAAAAACATCATTGTTGCCATACAAGAAAATTAGGGCTTTTTGTTGAAGAGGAATATAAGCCTAAAAACCATCTAGAAAAGTGTGCCCTAGCCTACGAAACTCTTTGGCACCTTGAGCGCACCACTTTAGTGGTCAGATACTCCAGAAATTCAAACCCTAGTTTTGACTAGTACTAGAAAACCAAAAGTACCAGAGAACCAGGAAACCATAACCAATACTAGAAGTACCAGTCCAGAATTCCACTGGTCCAGTTTGAAGGGGAAAAATTTGGATTTTCTGAAATCTAAATGCACCAGGCTACTCTCCTCAGCCAAGCGCACCTCCTAGTAAGTTCAAAATTAAATTCTGAGCATTTTTAATATTTGGTTATTTTCCTAGCTCCAGGTAAAGATGCCTACAAGAACTAAGCTTGTTGTCCAGCTAGAAGGTGTGGAAAAATTTTGTGCCTAGAAGTATAGGATTGCACTCATTCTTGAAGAGAATGACCTAGCAAGATTCATTAAAGAAGATGTACCATAACCTACCGATACTACAGCTAAATAAAACACCAAAATGACATAGTTAGGGCCAAAAGAATCATTGCAGATTCTATCAAAGATCACTTGATTCCTCAAGTGGATTCAAATAAGACTCGAAAAGAAATGGTTGATTCCCTAACCAGGATGTATGAAGGAAAGAACATTAACCGCAAGATGAATCTAAGAACTAAACTCAAAAGTACAAGGATACATAAAGGAGAAACAGTTCAAGAGTATTTCTCTAGAATATCACAATCCATGGAACAACTAGAAGAAATTGGTGATACTCTAGAATAATATGAACTCATAATGACAACCCTTAATGGTCTCATAATAGCTTGGGATCCATTCATCCAAACTATTTGTGCCAGAAAGGAGAAACTACACTTTGACAGTCTTTGGGAAGAATGTGTTCAAGAAGAAGCAATAGTATGCAACAGAGAAGCAGTACTATCAATAGATGAAGATCAAGACCTGGCTACTCATACTAAAGGAGGAAGGAAGATCTCTTACTTCCAGAAATAAACTCATCAACATAAGGAGTCTCAACCCCCAAACAAATTCATACATAAATAATCTCACCCTCCAAGGAGATTCCAGAAGTTTCAGAAAGGTCAAAGAAGAGAAAAAAAAAATTCATCCTACCAATGTTACCATTGTGACAATATGGGACATATTTCTAAGAATTTCCCATCTAGAAGAGAAGAATACAAGAAGAGAAACAAGAGGCACCATGCCCACACAGTTGAAGATGAACATCCACCCACAAAGATAATAAAATAACAGATTGAAGACTATGTCTTAATCTCTGCCCTCTCAGGATCAGTGTCACCTGGTGAGGACATTTGGCTCATAGATAGTGGTTCTTCCAAGCACATGATAGGTCAAATATACATTCTCTCTTGCCTTACAGAAAATAACTTTCCCCAAAAATTTACACTTGGAGAAAATTATCAATACCCTATCAAAGGAGTAGGAGAATCAAATTACAAACTTGATTTAGGAACCCCAATGAAGATGAAGGATGTACTATATGTACCAATTTTGAAAAGGAACTTACTTTCTATCTCAGCTTTAGATAAGAAAGGCTTCAGAGTTTCTTTCATAGATGGAGAAGTTCTTATGTGGCCCAAAGGAAAAATCATGGAAGAAGCATTTTTTCTTGGAAAAGAAGAAGGTGGCTTGTATAAGATAAAAGGTCACTCAGAAGCATCGTTGACTCATTCCATTGAGAATCCCTATGAACTTTGGCATAGAAGACTATCACACATTAACTATAAGGCATTGCCATATGTAAGCAAGGCAATCACAGGGCTACCGAAATTCAAGGTTGACCATGAAGGTGTGTGCAACGGATGTGCACAAGGAAAGAACATCAAGAACCCTTTCCCAAAGAGAGACAGTAAAGTAGAAGGAGTCCTAGAGCTCATTCACTCAGATGTATGTGGCCTAATTCCATCAACCTCCGCCAGTGGATATGTACACTATGTATCATTTATTGATGAATATTCTCGCAAAACCTGGGTTTACTTTTTGAAATCAAAAGATGAAATGTTTGGTAAATTCAAGGAATTCAAAGCCTTGATATAGAATCTCTTTGAAAGAAAGATCAAGATACTCATGTCAGATAATGGAGGAGAATACACCTAAAAAGAGTTTGTAAAATTTTGTAAATATTTCGGGATCAATAGGGATCTCACCACTCCCTACAATATTCAACAAAATGGTGTAGCAGAAAGAAAGAACATAACTATAATGGAAGTTGTGAAGACTATGATCCATGATCAAGATATTCCAATGCACTTATGGGTAGAAGCAGCAAGAACAATAGTGTATGTATAGAACAGATTGTCCCATAGTGCACTTGGGTTCAATACCCCTGAAGAGATGTTCACCGGAAAGAAGCCAGAAGTAATCCATCTCAAAATATTTGGTTTTCCCATATTTGTACACGTTCCGAAAGAGAAGAGAACCAAGATGGACCCTTCAGAAAAGAAGGGAATATTTTTTGGATACTATGAGGTCTCCAAGGCCTTTGGTATATACATATCAGGTTACCATCATATTGATATCACTAGATATGTAACCTTTGATGAAGATACATCACTCAATAAATCAAGAAGATGTCATCTTGAAGAAGTATATGAAGAAGAAACGGTGGCTCCCAAAGTTGTGGAACCAGTGAGGCAAGTCATAACTTCCCATGATGAGGAGATTCTAGAAGATCATGACATAATAGAATCTCAAGAACCTCCTCAGATGATGATATCCCACAAGAGAAAGCCATCCTGGGGAAGGGAACTTATTCAAGATGGACAGAAGTATGGTGCCCCCGAAGGAACCATGAGACAAGTCAAGAAACCCGGGCCATTCTCCAGTTATATGGCTTTGATGTGTGATCTCTTAGAGAAGGACCCTGATTGCTTTGAATAATCCATTCAGAAGAAATAATGGGCATATTCCATGATAAAAGAATACTAATCCATTATAAAGAATGATGTATGGGAAATAGTTCCCAGACCAAAGAGAAAGGATGTGGTATCTTCCGAACGACTATACAAGATAAAACATGTTGTTGATGGAAGTATTGAGAAATATAAAGAAAGGTTTGTTGCTCCTGGATTTTCTCAAAAGGAAGGCATTGACTATGAAGAGACGTTTGATCTTGTAGCCAGATAAACTTCAATTAGAACCATCATAGCCCTTGCAGCTAAGATGAAATGGAAGTTACACCAGATGGACGTGAAAACAACTTTTTTAAATGGTGTCATAGAAGAGGAATTGTATATAGAACAACCTCAAGGGTTTGAATTTGAAGACAGAAAGACTCATGTATGCAGATTGAATAAGGCTCTGTACGAATTGAAACAAGCTCCTAGAGATTGGTATGGAATAATTGACAATTTCCTGATGAGCTTGGTCATTACCAAGAGTAAAGAAGATTCTAACCTTTACTTCAAGGTTTTGAATGATGAGCCTATTATATTGTTGTTGTATGTGGACGGATTATTTCTAACTGGAGAAGAAAATCTCATCACTGAGTGTAAGAAGAAGATTGATGCAAAATTTGAGACGAAAGGCCTTGTCTTAATGCACTATTTCTTAGGTCTTGAGGTATGGCAAAGCCCAGAGAAGATCTTCCTTAACCAAGGGAAGTATGCAGTTGAAATATTGAAGAGGTTTGATATGTTGGAGTGAAAAAGAATGAATACACCCATGGAAACAAAGTTGAATCTCTTGGTTGACACTTCGTTAGAATTTATTGATGCTACGTTATACATACAGATCATTGGATCGTTGATGTATCTAAAAAACACCAGGCCAGATATATTTTTTGTTGTGAACACCTTGAGTCAATTTCTGGTAGAGCCCAGACATGTTCACCTGGTTGATGCAAAACATGTGATGAGTTACCTTAAAGGTACATTAGATTTTGGTCTCATTTACAATGGAGATCATGACTTCAGACTGAGTGTTTATACCGATTCATATTGGTTTGGAAGTGTCTCTGACAGAAAGAGCACTTCAGGATGTTGTTTCAGTCTAGGGTCATCCATGATCTCATGGAAGAGTAGGAATAAATCAAGTATTGCTCTCAGCATAGAAGAAGAACAATACATTGTTGCATGTTCCACTAGTTGTGAAGCCATATGGCTTCGGAAGTTGTTGACAAGTCTATTCGATCTAGAGATGGAAGCAACCATGATTCTATGTGATAACTAGAGCTGTATAAAAATGAAAGAGAACCATGTGTTCCATGACAAGTCAAAACACATAGAAATATGATATCATTCCATATGTTATATGGTGCATAAAGGAGCCATAAAGCTCCAATATGTTAGCATGGATGATCCCAACTCAAATCTGGATCAAGGCAGGGTTCAAACAGTAGGTATAATGAAAGGAAAAATCAAACTGCACTCATTTAAAGGAAGGCGCCCGTAAGCCTGAGATATGTCAATGGATTCGTCATGGTTAAGCAAGGAAAAGGGCGCACTAGGAAATCGAATTATGTCTAGGGAAAGAGAAAAGAGAAGGGCGCATTGATGCATTCTCGATCTCTGTCAATGGAAGAGGAATGGGGAAGGGTGTACTAGCACAAAAAGGAATTCAAAATTTTGTGTGGGTGTGTGTTTTTCCCAGTGGTGAATTGAACTGGCATGGGTGTGGAAGAACTGACAAAAAGAGGCCTTCAAAATTCTACGTGGATGTGCATTTTGCATAGTGTAGCGATTGAACTGGAAAGAGTAGAATTGGTGCTTCTAGAAAATGGAAAATTATAAATCTAGACTAACCTAGAGATTCAATCCCAAATGGATTATCTATAACCTTTAAAGGGGACAAGAAAACTCGTCAGGGCTTTTGAGGACTAAAAAAAATAATGCGCAATTCAAAACAGAGTCCCACCAAAAAGTGAATGATCCACAATTATCTAGAGTTGTGCATATCAGTATAATAGGTAATTTAGGTGGCACAAAAAGTGTGCATAAATTACTATAAGACCGATCTATTCATAACAATAACATTTCAAGGAGGGATGAATGGTAGTTTAAATTCTCGGCGCAATCTTAACACAATATATAATTTCTAGATTAATGTTTAGATAGGAACATCCGGATCAATTTCCATAGTAAGGATTTCGACAACCATGTATTATAAACCAACAAAAACCGTTACAATAATGTATCCAAGGAGATTACTGTCTTTTTTTACCTTCAATTTCACAGAGTTTACCGCAAATTATAAAAACTTGATTATACAATTAAAATCCAAATGCAATTACAAATTCCATAAAATATCATAACCAACAATGAACATGGGCCTAGAGATGATCCTTGGCAACTAGTGTTCCTTCCGACCTCCCGCTTTCTAATCGTTGAGACTTCACCAGTACCTCCCATCCAACGCTTGCGGTACTCTTCTTCCCCCTTATCCCCCCAATATGAAAAGGGGCCACATACACACAACCAAAAATCCTCTAGCTCCCATCTTTCCTCGCAAGGTAGAGCCACCAATCTCTCTCAAGTTGGGTATCCCAACTCTCACAAGTAAAACGAGTCAAAAATTATGTAGCATAACTTTACCCATAACCAGTGTGTCCCCCTCTTTCCCCCTAGACCATTTGCTTTATAGGAGTTTCCTTAATGACACATCCCCACTTGCACAATTAATTTTCTTTTAATTAAATAAATTAGAATTGTTTCTGTTGGAAGATTGGTTGTTGTCATTGATGTCAACCCTAGTCATGGGTTTTGGACCAGAAGATTGATGAAGTTATTTGGACATGAAGGAAAATGAAAATGAAGATACAACACCCATGGATGGATAGTATACATCATGCT